>CAUYPO010101661.1:0-10962 GCA_963574435.1 Cheirogaleus major
ATTATGAAATCCATATATGGCAAGCCCACAGCCAACTTCATATTGAATAAGGAAAAGTTGAAAGCATTCTACATAAGAGTTGGAACAAGACAAGGCTGCTCTCTGTCATCACTCCTATTCAACATAGTGCTGGAAGTCCTAGCCAGAGCTTCTATGTAGAATCAAAACACCCAGGCAAGAGAAAAATATTAAGGGTGTCCAAAAACAGGAAAGAGGAGGTCAAACTATCCCTCTTTCCTGAAGACATGATCATGTATCTAGGAAAACCCAAATATTCCACCTAGAGTCTCTTGAAATTGATAAATAAATTCATCAAAGTCTCAGGATACAAAGTCAATGTACATAAATCAGTAGTATTTTTATATACTAATAACAGCCAAGTTGAGATTCAAATCAAAGACTTAATACCATTCACAAATAGCTACAAAGAAAATAAAATACCTGGGAATATGCCTAACTCAGGAGGAGAAAGATCTGTATAAGGAGAACTACAAAACTCTGAGGAAAGAAATCACAGAGGATACAAACACATGGAAAAACATATCATGCTCATGGATACGTAAAATCAACATTATTAAAATGTACATACAACTCAAAGTTATTTACAAATTCACAGCAATCCCCATCAAGTTAACAATATCATACTTCACAGATCTAGAAAAAAAATAATTCTATGCTTCATTTGGAACCAGAAAAGAGCCCAAATAGCCAAAGCAATTTTAAGCAAAAAGAACAAAACTGGAGGCATCACATTACAAGACTTCAAGCTATACTCAAAGGCTATAGTAACCAAAACATCATGGTATTGGTACAAAAATAGAGACATAGACCAATGGAACAGAACATAGAACCCAGACATAAAAACATGTACTCACAACCAACTGATCTTTGACAAAGCAGACAACAATGTACACTGGGGAAAAGAAGCCCCATTCAATAAATTGTACTGGAAAAATTGGATAGCCACATGTAGAAGACTGAAACAAGACCCCTACCTTTCACCACTCACAAAAATTTATTAAAAGTGGATAAAAGACTTAGATCTAAAGCACAAAAACATAAGAATTCTAGAGAAAAATATAGGAAAAACTCTTCTAGTTATTGACTTAGGTAAAGAATGTTTGAAAAGAACCCAATGACAATCATGAGAAAAACAAAAATTAATACATGAGATTTGATTAAAGTAAAGTAAAAAGATTCTGCACAGCTAAGGAAACAATCAACAGAGTAAATAGACAACATACAGAATGGGAGAAAATATTCACAAGCTACACATCTTGCTAAAGAGCTAATAAACAGAATCTACAAAGAACTCAAGCAAATCAGCAAGGAAAAAAACCAAACAGCTCTTAAAAAGTGGACGAAAGACATGAACAGATGTGTCTCAAGAGAAAGACAAATGGCCAAGAAACACATGAAAAAATGCTCAACATCACTAATCATCAGAGAAATGCAAATGAAAGCCACAATGAGACATTACATTATACCAGTTCAAATGGCCTTTATTAAAAAGTCCAAAAACAGTAGATGCCAGTGTGGATGCAGAGAGAAAGAAATGCTTGTACACTGTTAGTGGGACTGCAAATTAGTACAACTTCTATGGAAAACAGTACGGAGTTTTCCCAAAGAACTAAAAGTAGACCTACCATTAGATATAGCAATTCCACTACTGAGTATTTACCCAAAGGAAAAGAAGTCATTTTATCAAAAAGACATCTGAACTCAAATGTTTATTTCAACACAATTCACAATTGCAAACATGTGGAACCAACTCAAATGCTCATCAACTCATGAGTGAATTAATAAAATGTGGTATATGTACACCATGGAGTACTACTCAGCCATAAAGAAAGGTGAATTAATATCTTTCACAGCAGTCTGAGTGGAACTGGAATCTATTTGCCTAAGCAAAGTATCACAAGAATGGAAAAACAAACACCACATGTACTCACTTTAATATAAAACTGGAACTAACTGATGAGCACACAAGTGCACAGAGGGAAGTAAAACTCAGTGGAAAGCAACTGGGGGGAGGAGGAGGAGAGGAGGGGAATAAACCTACCTAATGGGTAGTGTGAACACTATTTGGGTGACAGACACACCTGTAGCCAGAACTCAAGCATTACAGAACTGATCCATGTAACCTTAAACATTTCTACCTCCTTAACATTTTGAAATTAAAAAAAAAACTTATAAGTTCTTTATTTGGGGAATTTTCCATTGAATATTTTTGAAACATGGTTGACTATGAGTAACTAAAACCTAAGAAAGTGAAACCATAGATAAGGGAGACTATTGTATGCTTCAAAATCACTAACAGTAAAATTTTAAATGTTCTCGCCACTAAAGAATGCTAAATATGTGAGGGAGTAGATATGTTAATTAGCTTGATTTAGCTATTCCACAATGTATACATATATCAAAACATGATGTTTTGCACCATAAATATATATAATTTTTATTTGTAAATTAAAAGCAATAAATAAATAAAGATGAATAAAAATAAATAAACTTATTTGGGGAAAAATAAGTGACGAATGAATAGTGTAGGACAAAGGAAAGCTTCCCCTTCGTCCTCTGAATTTTGCTAAAATTTAAATGACAAAAGGCAGATTAATAGGAGAAATGGCATATGAATTTATTAACATGCACAGGGGGAAAATCACAGAATGGTCACCCTGCCATACAATAAGGTACAGGTGGTTATACACTCCTCTTCCTAGAGGAAAAGGAGATGGGGAAGCATAGATGATTTTAGGAGATAGTAAATTGTTTTTAGGGGAATTCAATGGCCTGAAGAACATACACTGGTCTGGGACAGAGTCTGTTGGGCCCACAGAGCAGGCAATGGTCTGAGACAAAAGTCTGTCCAGCTTTGTTGACGGGCTTCAGTCTTTCTTCTTGCCATATGAGTTCAGTTAATGAAAATTCAGGGAAGAGACCAGAGGTAATTGTTTTCTTCTTTCGTGGGACAGGACTATGGGCGGATAAGAGAACTTTAGAGAACTTCTGTGCTTTGGGAAAAACGGAGGATAGAGAGATAGGAGGGAAGGGAAATTTGAAGCTTCTTAAGTTGAACTTATCCAAGTGCCATATTTTGGGGTATCAGTTTCTGAGCCTCAACAATAAAATAGGTAATGTAATTGAGAACTTAGAAAACCTTGAGCACAATATAAAAGTAACTGATGGAGTGCGGTACAGGAAAATGCATTTAAAGTACAGTAGATACTAGGAGGATTCTTCTTTGAGAGGCATAGGGCCTTGGACCCAAAGGGAAAGAAACATAAAGCTTGTGCATGGCTTGGCGCTAATGCTGATGAATATGCAAATGATGTTTACTGGTTTCTACTTTTATAATCAAATCACAGAAGACAATTTATGCAGGATGGAATATAATGATCTATGTTCTCAGCATAAAAATACAGGTTCAATTGCCAAAGATTGAGTAGTAGAAAGGAAGATGAGAGATTCCTAGAACTGATATAACAAGGAGCAGAGGTTTAGTTAGTTTGGGTTTGATGGCCAGCAAAATCCATGAGGGCAGTGATCCAGCTACTGGCAGGAGAGTTGAAGGGTTGTATAAGTGAGCAAATCCTCATCTGTTATTGTAGGAAGTCAATATAGAGTATGGAAATTAAAATATAAACATATGTTATTTAGAGCCACCTGTCAACCATGACAAAAACAAACCATGGTTGATTCGGGGAAGTGGAATCAGAAAGGTTGGAGCTGAAACACCATCAACATGGCTGCTCATTATTACCTTTTCTCTGCTGGATTTTTAACCATGGGTAGGTTTTACATTTCTATTATTTTTTTTGAAGGTAAATTCTTTCATTAGTGTGGTAATTGTGTATAATTTTCCCTACAGTTTCAATATTGTCATTTATTTTCTTAACTCTTAATCAACAAATTATGATTTTTGAGACTAGACAGGCATAAAACAGTTCTCAATTGAGCAGTCCTCAATTCTCAGCATTGCGTACAAATGGATTCCCTTTCGATAGAAACAATTAACACAGAGTTTTCTCTCCCTTAACAGGTATCCCATACTCTACAAACCAAAAGTTAATGAAGAATTTTCCAAAATGGCTTTTGATAAATTCTACTTCCAGGAGATATTAATAGATGATCCTTGAAAAAGGGAAACTGTGATCAAATGTCTTGAAAATATGTGCCTTTTTTGGAATACACATTAACATGTCAACATTCTTGATGTTTCACTCAAAATTTCCCTTATTTATTTTGTGTATAGGACTTTATGAAGGAACATTTCATGAAATGTAGTTTGGGAGAGGTTGGATTACAAGCTATCTGGAATAGTGGTGATTGTATGTCATTAATGGTTTTAGATTTGTAATAAAATGGATTTCGTGATGTTAATGTATACATTATTAAGTTCAAATCTAGTAAAAATCTTTGTGCTACATAATCAACCCAGTAAGTGGCATAGTAGGGTTGCTATTACAGAGGAGCATATTGAAAAAAAGAGAAAAATATTCCTTAACATTATATTTAAAATATTTTATGAATGAGTTTAATGACAACTATGGACCCAACTTTAAATGATACTTGACATCCATGGAGGCAAAGACCAATAAATGAATACGTAATGTCTGAGTTTGTTGTTGAAATCACTTCAGAGCTTGTTATTGTCAAAAGTAGAATTTAAAAAAATATGCATAATAAATCCACTTTTTATTGTACAGATATACTTAGAAAATAATGAAATTCAGTCAGTATTAGAATTTGGATTCAGTTAAAAGATACTAGATTTCTGGGAACTATTTCACATTCATATCTTGACACATACATATAAACAGAAATTCAAAGGAATAGTTTTAGACAAATTTCAATGGAGCCTCAGCTATGTTTCATACTGGGAACTGATAAGTTTACCACAAGCAAACATGGTTCAATGACGGTGCTTTGGTGCTTCCTAAATTTGAAGGTCTTTGACATAGAAACTTAATAAGAGGTTTAACTGAGAAAAATCTTCGTGGAAATAAATGACCACCTTATCGATATCTCCTCATTCCTTGCCCAATCTTCTTTTGAGTCTTGTTTCTACTGCTACTAAAATTATCCAAGTGTTAATACACTTAATCTTTATACAGGTCAATATAATGTCTGTCTCTGTATTTTGTATATATTGGCTTAGTTTTAAGTTACAGGGACTAGAACTTCCTGAAATATTCTGGGTTCAAAGAAAATGTATGGGAACTAATTTAAGATTAGTGCCTACAATATGCCAGAACCCCATCGGAGTCTCTCGCATGCATCCCTTATTTACTTCTTACAACCATTTTGAAAAGCCCATAATTCATTGCTGCAAAACAAGTAATCGCAAATTTAACCACTTAATACAACATACATTTATTATTTTATAATTTCCGTGGGTCAGAAATCTGGGCACAGCTTAGCTGGTTCTCTGCTTCAGGGTTTTAGCAGCCTGCCACTTAGGTTCTGGCTGTGGCTGTGGTCTCAACAGAGACTTGACTGGGAAGAATCTACTTTTGAGTTCCCTTGGGTTATTGGCAGAATTAATTTCCTTGTGGCTGCAGGACTGGAGGCTTCAATTTGTTACTGGAGACAGCACTTAGCTCCTAAGGGTCATCCACCATGGCTCCTTGCCACATGAACTTTTCCAACATGGCCAGCTATTCATGGCAGCTTGCTTCTTCTAAGCCAGTGAGAGGAGCCACTCTAGGATGTCTGCTTGCAAGACAAAATCTTGCATATATTGTCATATAATCACAGTAATGACACCTGATCACCTTTGCCATACTCTTTTGGTTAGAAGCAAATCACATGTCCCACTCACCCTCAAAAGAGGGGACTATACAAGGTTGTGGATGTAGATTTCAGCAACACCTTAAATCTGCTCTCCTCATAGATTTTATATATGGGCACACTGATCCTCAGGGCGATCCTTCAATCTGCCCAGAGAAAATCAATACAAAATACATAGTGCAGAGATGGAGGACATTAATTCACAGTATTAAATTAAAACAAAATAAAAGCAGAACTTCAAAACTCCCGACTTAAGCATTATAAAAGGTATCCATGTAACAAGAACATTTGTTCCTCCTTAACATTTTGAAAGAAAAAAACAGAACTTTAAAAAGAAATGTCAACTTCATTTTTTTATTGAACTGGGTACTTCCAATGTCTAAGCAAATTCTTGCTTTTAAAAAAGGCAGCTGTGGAAAATATATAATTTCTTTCAAGCCCCTGAAGTAAAATTTAAAAATTAAAATCATTTTAATTTTACATATTTTATATTTAACATTTCTGTACTTAAGTAATAAAAATAACCTTTTAATGACTAATCTCACAGATCCAACAGGAAGTAGTGATCATTACTGTAAATCAATCTAGATATATTTTCTTAGGTTATCTATAGAGCAGAACATAATACTATTGTACATTAAACATGAATAAATGGAGTTAGTTAACTATTTAATGAACACTGCTAGGCTGGTAGACTAAGCCCTGACATGTTTACACTTCTAAGTCTTATTTGAAATGGAAGTTGCTAGAAGACAGGTACTATGAAAGTAATATTTTCTTATGATAACTTTTTTTACAGCTTTACTATTGTGTGTTTGTGTGTTTATGTGTGTGTGTATTCTCTTTTACCAGAATGAAAGAAATTTGTGGGCTAACCATATATTTACATCCTCTTTTCTGTTTAAAAATATTAAATAACATCTGTTAAGGGGTTAAATTGTGTCCACAAAAAAAGATACATTAAACTCCTAACTTCTGGTACTTGAGAATGTGACCTTATTTGGTAATTGGGTCTTTGCAGAGGTAATCAAGTTAAAATCAGGTCAGTAGAGTAGTCCCTAATCCAAATCACTGGTGTTCTTACAAGAAAAGGTAAAGACCATGCTAATACACAGCCACAGAGGGAGAATGCCATGAGACAACAGGAACAGAGACTGGAGTGACACAACCACAAGCCAAGGGAAACCAATGATTGATGGTCATCATGAGAAGCTAGGAACAGGCAAAGAAGTTTTCTACCCTGCAGGTTCTAGAAGGAGCATGGCCCTCTCTGATGACACCTGGATTTTGGACGTCTAGCCTCCAGAACTGTAAAGACAATAAATTTCTGTTATTTTGAGCCACCTAGTTTGTGATACTTTCTCTGACAGCCCTAGGAAACTAAGATAGCATCTAACACATTTATTATCCTACCCATGGGAAGCACTAAAGTTATATATCTTGAACAAGTTAAAATCCATTGCAATTATTGGCCAAACAAAAAACGTTTTACCTTATTTGAATAAATCTAAGATGATATCAATTGCATGATAAATCATTATTTTGTACTATTTTTTAAAAATAAGTACCATTAATTATACTATGAAACAATGTTTTCTTTTCACTTAGAATATTTTTTTTTATTTTATACTTACTGGCATAGTTCTTTCACCACAAGAGGCTCTCTTTGTTTTGAAATTTTAAGAAATCTTAACAATTTCTTAAAATTTTTAACAGTTTCTCTTGCTTTTAGTTGCATCACTTGGTGAAAGATGAAATCATTCTGAAAATAGTTCAGTAATAAAACACAACTTCATTCTTTTTATAGATCTCTACTCTTTTTCTGTTTTTAGAGGAAAAAAAGTAATATCTTTTTTTTTTACCCATCACAAGGTTCATGATTGAGACCCCATAACAAAAGACAGATTAACAAGAGAAAAGCCTAAAAAATTTATTTAATATAAAGTTTACATGAAATGGGAACCTTCAGAAATACAGACTCAGGAAAAACTGCATTTTTTATGGACAGTCATGCAAAAAATATGATTGGAGAACAAAAGAATATCATTCCATGGTAATAAACCAAAGGAAACTTAGCAAGGCCTGTTTGTTCAGATTCTTCTTGGCCTGTCTGACATTCCTTCCATCCAAGTACAGGGCAGGATACCTGTCACATGAGGGCTGTCAGGGAAGAAAGGAGGGAGAAGGTCAAATAGTGACCTTTTTAGGTTTTGTAGCCTGCTTCAGGGGAGAAAGAAAAGAGGGGAATTTTAATTTGCCATCTTTGGAGGTAGCATTTTATATACCCCATTAGTTTCCACAAAGCACTTGGATTTGCTTTCAAAGAAAATAATGGAATTGTGGTTATTCTTATAGTAATGAATATTTATTTCATTAATATCAAAATTAGACCTCACTTCTCTGTTTTTTACTTTTCTCTATAACTTTTAATTTTAATGCCAAGTCATAGATTAGTATATTTTAGATATTTGAAATCATATTAAACTAAAATGTGTAATATTGGCAAGGCATATAACTCAGCGTACAATATTGACAGCTATGACAAAATTCATGCACTCATGAACAATGACAACTACTCCATGATACGTGTCTCTATAGATTTTAAAATGCATCCCAGTTTCAGAGATGCTGAAATGTAAAAAAAAAAAAATTGTATTTTAAAATAAATGAAGTAGTAGAGATAACACTATGATAGCTACCATAGTGCTACTTAGCATGGAAAAAAAACGGTTCTATATAGAAAACAAAGGATAACCTAAATCATAGTTTAAATATCATCTAGGTGTGACTTTAATTATGTTTTCCTGCTTATTTTAAATTTATTGTATCTTCTTCCTGAAGGCCATAATTCCTATTTGCAGGCCAAAAAAAATTATATTGAACCAATTTCATGTTTCAGCCTAATATAAAGTAGATTAGGAAATTATTATAGAAAAAAGTAACCATTAAAGAGACACCACTTCGAAAGAAAAGAAAGAAAAAGAGAAAGCAAGGGGAGAGAGAAATAGAGACAGCAAAAAGAAAGAGAGGGAGGAAAGGAGGGAGGTAGGAAGTATGGAAGAGAACAAGGGAGGGAGGGAAGGAAAAGGGAGTGGGGAAGAAAGGGCACTGTTCGAGAGCTTTAGAAATATTAAGTAACTCCAGAGGGTGGGTGCATTACAACCTATATTTTCCAAGCAAGGTACTGAAGCAATGAAAGTCATGTAGCTTGCTCAGAAATAAATGACTTAGGAACTACCAGGCTCAGACAGCCTGGCTCCAGAGTTCACTCCCTCAGACCTCTGTGCAAATCTGCCTTTGACCTTTGACTGGAGGGAGAGGAGAGCAGGGAGGCAGTCCTGTGTTGATATCTAACAGAAGTTTCTCGTAAAAATTCTATTTATATTTATCTAAATGATAACATGTTACTCCAGCACTATTTTTCACCAATAATTATTATTCTGATATGAGTAGTAAAAAGAAATCTCAATCATTACCAAAATAATTCCTTATGGCCATTTAATTTTTGAAAGCTAGGCACTTTAGGTAAATACTAAGGTCCTGGCTTACTTACCTAAAAATAAATTAAGGGTAACTTTTGCCATTTTTATTCTGTAGCATATCTTAAAAATTGTATTCATTCATTCATTCATTTATTCAAACAACATTGATTAAAACTCTACCATGTGGCAAACATTGTGCCAAGTGCCAAGCAGGAGGAAACAACACAGGTGGAATGAATGCCTGCCCTCATAGAGCTTGCAATCTCTCCAGCAGTGCAGGCAGACTTTAAATCCCACAAGTACTTAGGTATTTATGAAGACAACAGTTTTAAACATCCACCTTTGCAGAGATTTGGACTCACAAAAATAATCTTGAAAAAACTGGAATGATGAAGTTTCTCAATAAAGCTTTAAACAGATGGCTGTAACAAGTGCCATATCTTAGTTTTGATCTTATGGCAACTGCAAAGATATTGAATAACATCTGCAAGTGATTTCAAAGTAATAAAAACTGCACTTGTTCAAAGATCTTCCATAAATAGCTACATTGCCTTCTGAAATTGGCAGTGCAGAAAGCTCTCCATAGGGTTACATGATTTTGTTATTGAACCTTTATGAAGGAATAAGATTCTCCCTCAAAAGGAATTTATTAATTAGGAACAAACCTATCACTAGTTTTCTTTAGATTCTAAGCAATTAACTGAGTCTTATAAATCAGATCATTTTAATGAGGGAAAAATAGCCTCAGAAATTTTGGTGGTTTTGCTCTTGAGAGCAAAGAGAGGAAGAAAAGAGAGGTGGCAAAAAGACGCATAGCTGAATGCAGGAAAAGCTTTTAGAATAAAAATTTCAGATAGTCAATTTTAAGTTTTCATGTGCTACAAAGTAAAGACCTTTTAATTTTCCAAACCTTTATTAAAGTTGCTCTATGTTCAGAGACTTGACATGAACATAGGGTATGTATATGTGTGTATGTATGAATGTGTGTAATCAGAAAGAGGGTGAATTTCTTGTTTAGATTGACTCCAGGAGGAATAAAGGAAGTGCCACAACCCACAGAACAAAAAGCAAAACTTCAATGGAGACAAAATGCCAGAGCTTGAGATGCCAGAGAAACACAACTGCACTACAGACACTCAAACCCGCACTCAACCTCCACTTGCAGAAATTTACAGAAATTAAACATTTACCTTTTTAAAAAATATCAAAAATGAATTCAGAGCAACTTATCTGGCTCTATTCTAGCTCTTACAAATTTACATTACACAGTAATGGTTCGAGAAAGTAAAAGTAGTAGCTAAGATCTGTTGAAAGGCTGTGTTGTTTAATTCTCAAAGATGTATAAAGTCAGTTCCTTTATAACAATTTTATAGATAGGGAGACTAAGACTTAGAAAGGTTCAGTAAGGTCAAACAAATAGGAAGGGACGAGGAGGAATTTTATTTCAGCCAGACTGCAAAGCTTGTGCATGTAATTCTGCTTAGCCTGAGCAAGAAAACACTGCAAAAAAGGCATAATAGTTTTCCTACAATATATAAAAGTCCAAATCAAATGGTAGTTCTACTTTTAGCTCTTTGAGGTATCTTCATACTACTTTCCACAGAGGTTGCCCTAGCACAAGTTTTCTAAAGGCTATCACCCTTCCATGACTTTATCCTCTTTCTCTGACAGGAGAAAACAAAAGCCA
>CAUYPO010101662.1:0-25738 GCA_963574435.1 Cheirogaleus major
CATCATAAAAATACATGAAAGTATAAAATCACTAGTAAAGCAATCACACAAATGAAGAAAAGAAAGTACTCAAATGGTACCACCACAGAAATCCACCAAACAGCAATAATAAACAATAAGAGAAAAAGAAAGAAACAAAGAATATATAAAACAACCAGAAAACAATTAACAATTATGACAGGAACAAAGCCTTACATATCAATAATAACATTTAATGTAAATGGACTAAATTCTTTACTTCAAAGAGATAAAATGGCTGAGTGGATAATAAAATGATCCAACTATGTATTACTTACAAAAAATTCACCTTTACCAGTAAAGACACATAGGGACTGAAAGTAAGAAATGGAAAAAGATATTCCACAAAAAAAGAAACCAAAAGTGAGCAGGAGTAACTATACTTATATCAGATAAAACAGATCTTAAGTCAAGAAAAGTAAAAAAAGACTAAGTTATTATATAATGGTAAAGCGATATATCCAGCAAAGTATAACAATTCTAAAATATGTGTACCAAACACTGGAGCACTCCGATTCATAAAGCAAATATTACTAGATCTAAAGAGAGAGACTCAACATAATAATAATTAGAGTCTTCAACCTCCTGTTTTCAGCATTAGACAGATCATCTAGACAGAAAATCATAAGAAACATCGAATTTAAACTGGACTTTAGACCAAATGGACCTAACAGACATTTACAGAACATTCTATTCAATAACTACAGAATATACATTCTTCCCATCAGCACACGGCACATTCTCCAGGATAGACCATATATCAGACCACAAAACAAGTGTCAACAAATTTGAAAAAATTGAAACTATATCCTAGAAATAAATACCAAGAGGGACTTTGGAAACTATACAAATACATGGAAATTAGAAAAAAATGCTCTTGAAGGACAATTGGGTCAATGAACAAATTAAGATGGAAATCAAAAAATTTCTAGAAACAAAGGAAAATTGAAACGCGACATACCAAAACCTGTGGGATTCAGCAAAAGCAATGCTCAGAGGGAAGTTTATAGCAATAAATGCCTACATCAAAAAAAGTAGAAAGATTACAAATTAATGCTCTAACAATGTACCTAAAGGAACTAGGAGAGAACAAACCAAACCCCAGATTAGCAGAAGAAAAGAAAAAAAATAAAGATCAGGGCAGAAGAGCAGAACTAAATGAAATAGAAACTAAAAAAAAAGGAAAGAAGTTACAAAGGATCAGTGAAACAAAAGGTTGGTTCTTCAAAATGATAAACAAAATCGATAAACTGCTTGCTAGACTAACCAAGAAGAGAAGACAAAAGACCCAATTAAAAAATCAGAAATGAAAAAGGATATATTGCAACTGATACCACAGAAATATAAAAGATCATCAGAAATTATTATGAACAACTGTATGCTGACAAACTTGAAAGCCTAGAGAAAACGGATAAATTCCTGGAAATATACAATCTACTAAGATTTAATCAGGAAGAAATAGAAAACCTGAACAGACCAATGATGAGTAGCATGATTGAATCAGTAATAAAAAGTCTAAAAACAAAAGCCCAGGACCAGATGGATTCACAAAATTCCTCCAAAAGTACAAATAAGAATTAATACCAAACCTTTTGAAACTACTCCAAAAAAATAAAAAAGGAGAGAATTCTCTTTATACAGGGCCGACATTGCCCTGATACCCAAAACAGATAAGAACACAATAAAAACAAGAAGAAGAAGAACAACAACAACAACAAAACACACTGCAGGCCAACATCTCTGATAAACATAGGCACAAGAATACTCAACAAAAACTGAATCCAACGGAATCCAAAAGCACATCAAAAAGATAATATACCATTATCAAGTGGGATTTATACCAGGATGTAAGGATGGCTTAACATATGCAAATCAATAAATATGATACATCACATCAACAGAATGAAGAACAAAAACCATATAATTATCTCAATAGAAACAGAACATCATTTGATAAAATTTAATAGCCCTTTATGATAAAAACATTCAACAAACTAGGTACAGAATGAACATACCTGAAAATAATAAAGGTCATATGTGACAAACCCACAGCTAACATCATACCGAATGAGGAAAAGTTGAAAGCCTTTCCTTTAAGAGCTAGAATATGACAAGGATGCTTATTTCACCACTCCTATTTAATGTAGTACTGGAAGTCCTAGCCAGAGAAATCAGGCAAGATAAATATAGGGCATCCAAATCGAGAAAGAGGAAGTAGAATTATCCCTCTTTGCTGATGATATGATCTTAGGGCTAGAAAAACCTAAGAACTCTACCACAAAATGTTTAGATTTGATAAACGAATTCAGTAAAGTTATAGGTTACAAAATCCATGTGCAAAATCAGTAGCATTTTTATTCACCAATAATGATCTAGCTGGAAATAAAATCAAGAATGCAATCCCATTTACGATAGCTACAAAAAAAATAAAATATCTAGTAATAAATTTAACCAAGGA
Organism: Cheirogaleus major; assembly: GCA_963574435.1. Taxonomy (NCBI): domain Eukaryota; kingdom Metazoa; phylum Chordata; class Mammalia; order Primates; family Cheirogaleidae; genus Cheirogaleus; species Cheirogaleus major. The sequence goes on from CAUYPO010101662.1 coordinate 2,477, forward strand.
GTTGAAAGATCAAGGAAAACTATCAAACACTATCTAAAGAAATTGTATATGACACAAACAAATAGAAAAATACCCTATACTCATGGATTAGAAGAATGAATATCATTAAAATGATCACATTGCCCAAAGCAACCTTACAGATTCAGTGCTATCCCTGTCAAAATACCAATGTCATTCTTCACAGAATTAGAAAAAACAATCCTAAAATTCATATGGAACAAAAGAGAGCCCTAATGGCCAAAGCAATCCTGAGCAAAGAGAAGAAAGCATTACATTACATTATATGGAGGCATTACATTATATGACTTCAAAATATATTACCAAGCTATAGTGACCAAAACAGCATGATATTGGAATAAAAATAGACACAAAGACCAATGGAACAGAACAGAGAACCCAACAATAAAGCTAGATATTTACAGCCAACTGATCGTTAAAAAAGCTGACAAAAACTTACATTGGGGAAAGGACACCCTCTTTAATAAATGGTGCTGGGAAAATTGTGTAGCCACATGCAAAAAAATGAAATCCCATCTCATCATATACAAAAATTTACTCAAAATGAATTAAACACTTAAATGTAAGACCTGGAACTATAAAAATACTAGAATAAAACCTAGAGAAAACTCTCCTGTATATTGGTCTTGGCAAAGAATTTATAACTAAGATCTCAAAAGCATAGCAACAGAAAAAAAAATAGACAAATGGGAACTTAATTAAGCTTAAAAGCTTCTGCGCAGCAAAAGGAACAATCAGCAGAGTGAAGAGACAACCTGTTGAATGGGAGAGAATATTTGTAAACTACTCATCTCACTAATATCCAGGGGACAAATATCCAGAATATACACGGAACTCAAACAACTCATCAGGAAATAAATAATCCCATTAAAAATTGGGCAAAGGACATGAATAGACATTTCTCAAAAGAAGATATACAAATGGCCAACAGGTGTATGAAACAATTGTCAACATCCCTAATCATAAGAGAAATGCAAATCAAAACCATAAAGAGATATAATTTTACCACAGTCAGAATGGCTATTGGTAAAAAGACAAAAAATAACAGATGTGAGGATGCAGAGAAAAGGTAACTGTTTCTTAGACACTGTTGGTGGGAATGTAAACTAGTACAGCCACATTGGAAAACTATATGAAGATTTCTCAAAAAACTAAAAATAGAACTACCATGTGATACAGAAATCCCACTACTGGGTATCTACCTTAAGGAAAAGGAATCAACATATTAATATCAAAGGGATATCTACACTCACATGTTTATTGCAGCACTATTCACAATAGCAAAGATATGGAATCAACCTAAGCACCCACCAATGGATGAATAGATAAAGAAAATATGGTATATATGCACAGCAGAATATTATTTGGCCATAAAAAAGAATAAAATTATGTCATTTGCAGCAACATGGATGGACCTGGAGATCATTGTCTTGAGTGAAATAAGCCATGAACAAAAAGACAAACATTGAATGTTCTCATTCATATGTGGGAGCTAAAAATATTTGATCATATTGTTAGGTAGGGATCAAATATGCAGCTGGTGGGTGTAGGCCAGAAGGGTGGTTCCTAGGGGTGGAGAAACTGGGGCTAATCAGGGTAAGGGACTACAGGAAAATGCAGAACACCTGATAATCATTTGGAACTATCCCACACCTCCTGTAAGCCTTCCCCCCGGACCAGGCCAATAAAAGGAAACCACCTGGGAATGCTCAACATCTTTCTCCACTCATGAAGACTGACTTGTTCCTCTCTCTGTAGTGTATTTTCACTTTGGGTAGTTTCTTTTCTGTAATGAACTGTTTGTGTGGGATTGCTTTGTATTTGTGAACACTCCATCATTGGCTCAACTCGGTACTCACTCTTGACACTGGGAACCGACAACCAGGGTACATCGAGATAGACCTAATAATATGGAAGTAGAAGGTGGAAAGATGGAGAACAGAGACTAGAAAGGGTGAGTATTGGAGCGGTAGGAGGACAAACAGAAGTGGGTTAAAGGGTATAAACATACAGTTAGTAACAAACTACAGAAATGATCCCTGAAAGTATAGTCTTCCAAACATACAGTTAAAAGGAATAAATTCAATTTTCGATAGCAGAGCAAGGTAACTATAGTTAAAGAAAAATGCATGATATTCAGAAGATGGACACTCAAAATACCCTGAGTACGCATTATGTGTATGTAAAAAAATTTCACATGTGCCCGATAAATTTGCACAAATAAAAGAAATTCTCAATCTTTAAAAACCTTACAAATCAACTATTAATACTGAATAGCACTATATCATACTAGCATTGCTCTATACATTCACATTGCATATATTTCCTTTAGGCAATTTAAATTGTCCATTAATTTCCATTATTGCTTATTTTCTTAACAGCTGATAGTTTTGATTTCATTAACTATAGCCTACCATCTTGTCTTATTTTCTGCCTTTGATTTAAGAATAAAATACAGCAAAGATCTATCTTCATCAAAGGAAGACCTATCCTTATTAAAAAGAATTAAAGATACTGTTCTTTATTTAGTCAGCAATAAGATGACAGAGACTGACATATGTCTCATACAAATATGACCTATTCTCAAACTTTGGGGCATTACACACACAGGGCTAAATATTACTGCTCTAATTTTTGCTTTTATCTTAAAAATACATTCTTTTGGAACTCTTGTAAGTAAGACAAAAGTAGGAGAATTTAACTTATGCAGCTTACTTGAAGCCCTCTCCTTCGGGACCCAGAACAAACTTGATTTGTTGAATTCTGAGAATACAACTTTACTTTCCAAAATGTCTTCAAGAAGTTTAACTTTTTGGCGTCTTTTAATTTCACAGCTTTCAGCAGTTTGTTTTCAATAAAAATAAGAGCACGCAAAATCATAGCCCAAATGATGAATTTGTCAGATTATTTTGGCAGTGCCTGTTTACCATAAACTTGCCTATCAGTTCATTGCCTTCGAGCATGCCTGGCCAGTTGATGCTAAAATGCTGCACCCACCCTCAGCCCTGCCTTGGTCATTGAATCAGTCCCAGCTAGTATTTCACTCTCTTGGGGACCAAACGGAAACAGTTAATCTAATAAACTAATCACATTAAAAAATATATAAGTATGTTATGATTTCACATGCTTTATTCACTTAGTTGAATGTCAATAGATAGATATCTTTTTGCATCTGTACATATAGATCTAATTAATTTTTAAAACAACCAAAAAATATTCTATTGTGTATATAATATTTGTTATCATTTAACCCAGATGTTGGCAAACTATGGCCTGCAAGCCAAATCTTGTCCCCACTCCCACCTGTTCATGTAAATAAAGTTTTATTGGAACACAACCACACTCATTTGTTTATGTATTACCTGTGGCACTACAATGGAATATCTGAGCAGCTGTAACACTGTATAACCTGCATAACTGAAAGTATTATGTAATGTCCTTTACAGAAAAAGTTTGCCAACTTTTGATTTAACCAATCATTTTGGTTGGGTATTTAAATTGTTTCTAATTTTGTACCATAAAAATAATACTGTAATGAACACATTTGTAAACCCATCGTTGTGTATTCACTCACTATTTTGTTAGGATGAATTCTGAGAAATAGAACTATTGAGTGTTGCCTTAACTTCCATAGGCCACTAGGGTTCTATTTGATAAATTCCTATCCTAAATGATGCCCTGGAGTGACATAGATTTTCAGATCAGGAAGACCTGAACTTATATTCTGGTTCTATAATTGCTAACTGTGTGATTGTGTGGGTTCTTTGGATGAAGCAACAGAAGTCAACTCTAGTTAATTTAAACAAAGAGATTTATTGAATGTTGTGCAGTAAAGGGCTGACTCAGAGGCCCAAGTTGCTCAAACCCTGAACATTCCAAAGAAAGGCATGCTTTTAGGAGGACTGGCCCTTGACAGGTGCCTGGAGATAACCTCTGAGCCCTTGAAATCTGCTTGGTAAGAGTGTTTTTGTATTCCTGAAGCCTTGGGACGTGCTGTAGCAGTGTTACCTCTGGGGACTGGAGACTGAGTAGCTAAGGTTGGTCACACAGGTGCTGTATGCTTATGTGACTGACCCTTAATAAATACGCTTGGACACCAAGGCTTGGGTGAACTTCCCAGATTGGCAGCACTTCTCATGTGTTGTCCCACATCATTGATGGATGAATTAAGTGCTGTCCATGCAACTCTGCTCAGAGGGGACAGCTAGAAGCTTGTGCCTGGTTCCTCTTGGATTCTACCCTATGTGTCTTTTTCCTTTGCTGATTTTAATCTGTGTTCTTTTACTGTAGTAAACCATAACCATGAATATACAGAACAGCTTTTCTGAGCTCTGTGAGTTCTTCTAGTAAACCATCAAACCTGAGGAGGATGGTGGTCTTGGGGACCCCTAAGATATTTTATATAATATATATGTATATTTTATATCACATATATATGTGATATATACATATGTGATATAAAATATATATAAATAAAAAAATATAAAATTCACACGTGCACACACACATATGCATGCAATGAGAAGGCTAGAGAGTGGGGCTTGGAATCAAGATAGAACCTACATAAAAAGCATGATCCACTACACTACATCCACTACATTAAAATGATTGGACTCTCATTTTTCTGTGTTTGTGGCACAGAAAAGAGACAAAGTTCCGGGAGAGTGTTAGCTTAGGGCATATGCTGCCCCCCCATCTTGCTGTGCTGGTGGTGGGAGGAAAGATCTGAGAGAGCGCAAGCACGCGAGGCTCTAGACACCCTTGCTGTTGTGGGCAAACAGTACACATTCCTTGGTCAGCAAATATTTGTTACCTGTTATCTACCTCTGTTGAGTGTTGCCTTAACTGGGGATGTGTCTGAGAACAATAAAACACCCTTGTCTTTAAGGTGTTTATGTTCTGCTAAAGGTAATTCTTCAAAAGGGAATTGATGTGCCGTTAGTAGGGAGTTGTGGATGCTGGGTAGTCAAAAAATAGCAATTGTCTACTTCAGTCAACAAGTTACTCCACCTTTCTAAGTCTCAGTTTCCTCATTGGCAAAATGGGGATAATAATGACTGTCTGATTAGACTATTGTATGGATTATATGAGATAACCTTTATGTTTAACTCACAGAAAACACTCAAAAAATGGAATGATATTTATTGTTTGTGGCTAAGAATGAGAGTTCTAAACTCTGAAATCAAACTGCTATGGTTTGCGTTCCAGTTACTGGTTAGCTCTTAACCTTATGCACATTATTTAACTTGTGTGAGTAGGAGCATCTTTATATATGAGGTCTGTCCAGAAAGTATCCAGCCATGTAATATGAAAAATAGAGACATTTATTAAAGAAGATACAAGAAACTTGAACATAGTACAATGATGCCTCAGTCCCCTTCAAAGTAGGCACCTTGGGACCTCACACAGTCCTCCCAGCGTCTCTTAACCTATTCTGTACACGGTCCACAATCTCAGGTGTTCTGCTTGTTGCAGGCCTTCCAGAACGTCGATCACTTTCAGCAGATTATTGACGATCTTTGAAGCATTTGTGCCACACTTTTATTTGTGCTGTGCTAATTGCATTGCCCATGAAAGTCTTCAGAATCATCTGAATAGTTTCCACAGAGGAATGTTCATGTTTAACACAAAATTTGATGCAGATTCGCTACTCAGTCATTTAAAATGCGATGGTCACACAGTACACATGCTCACTCAAGGGTGTCTAGCGCCCCACTGACTAGTACAGTGAAGTTGTCATTGTTCACACATGCGCATCCCAGTCCTCTCTGCTTACCTGCCAGGTTACATCGATGTCACGCAAACCGTTCTTGTTCTATTAACAATGGCTGGATGCTTTCCAGACAGACCTCATATGTGCAGCATGTGCTGTCACACAGGTCACCGTACTTGGTTTAATGCTCTGCTGCTGTCACCTTGAAATTCTTAATAACTTTTGCACAAGAACAAGAGGCCCTGCATTTTCATTTTACACTGGGCTCTTTAATTATGTAAATGATCCTGCCTCTGAGTTTTAGTGTCCTCATGTAAGTGGAGCTAATAATACATACCACATTATTTTTCGATGGTCTCATTTTTAAGTCTTGGTTAAAAGTTTTTTACATTAAAAAATATTCTTTTCCTTTTGTCTCCTTTCAGACATAATAGTATCACATGGTGCTCATATGGGCCTATTTCACTTATTTTATGTAAAGAAAGCAAACCGCATTTCCCATAGGAAGATGAAATATTAGTAAGTCCAAAGCATACCCAAGCCTCATTCTTTGCAATGAAGAATCGGACCCTGAATGTTTCAACATCTTTCATAGACCACTCAGTGTTTTTATGAGGAAATTGTTACATTTAAAAGTGAAGATATAATAAAATGTAGAATAATTCACAAACTTATATAATAGGAATATAGCCAGCCCTTGAAGATTGGTGCTTTGATGTGGAGCGTGGTATGAAAGCAAACTTTAGTACTGTTAAATGCCTTCTTATAACTAATTCTTGCAATTTAGGTCCTTGCAGTTTAAGGCAGAGAGAAATAAAGAACCATGTCCCACCATAACTGGAGAAATTAAATTTGAATGAAAGATTGAAGTAAAAGGAATAAACCATTTCTGAGTGCTTCAAGCATGATGGCAAAGTTGTCTTTTTAAATATAGTACTTGTATTTAATTTCTACTCATCAGCAGGTAGAAAGAGAAATGGAAAGAAGTGAAAATAGCTTTACAGATCAACAGAGGCTTATTGAGTAATACGAGGTCTAATGTAAGTATATGTTCAAATCCTAGCAATTAAAACATTTTCATATTTGGACTGGGTGTGGTGGCTCATGCCTGTAATCCCAGCATTTTGGAGGCCAAGATGGGAGAATTACTTGCACCCAGGGGTTTGAGACCAGCCTGGGCAACATAGTTTGAGACCCCAGCTCTACAAAAAAAAAAAAATTAGCCGAGCCTGGTGGTGCATGCCTGTAGCCCCAGCTACTTGGAGGCTGAGGTGGGATGATCGCTTAAGTCCTGTAGATTGAGGTTACAGTGAACTATGATTGTGCCACTGCGGTGCAGCCTGGATGACAGAGCAAGACCCTGTCTCAAAATAAATTTTTTTTTCGTATTTGGATTTCTACCTTCAACATTAGATAATTAAGTGTTGGGTGTGAAATCTAGTACCATTTGCAGTTTTCACCAAATTTCTTTAAAAACTTCGAGGCATCTAAACATGCCAATAGGATGTGTGTGTGTGTGTACACATGTGTGTTTGTGTTTGCATGTGTAGTATGAAGGTGGGAAGTGCTTGCGACTGCCTGACGGTGAGGCGAAAGTGCACTTCCGGTTTGCTTCTCTTGGTGGCTCCGTGAAGGCCTATGTGCAAATGAGCCAGGGTTTTACAATTTGGAAACAAGGGTCTGTTTAAAAATTTAGAGAGAAGCTGTATTGAAAACTTAGGAAAAAACTTTTTTAATTGATTTAAAAATTACCAGTGGAAGCATAGTTTGTAAAAAGGAAATGCACCCGAGTTGAGTTAAAAAATAAAATTATTCAAACTCATTGAATTAAAAAGTATTCCTCCTGTGTTAGATATGCTAATTACCTTGATTTGATCATTACACATTGTATACATGTATCTAAATTTCACTCTGTACCCCATAAATATGTACAATTATGTGTCAATTAAAAATAATTTAAAAATAGGATTTATCAGAAAACAAAAGAAAAAAAGGTATTTCTCCTAACTTCGTGACTACATAGTTAGCAATGAAAGAAGAGAGGGAAGAACATATGTGGAGCTACCATAGCAGGCTCCGTACTGTGGGGAAGAGGGAGGGGGTAGGTGTGAAAATGGTGGACCGCTCTTCAGTGAAGAGCTTTTAATTTTGCAGTTAATACAATGTCTATTTTATTTTGTACCAAATTTAAGCTTACAATACTACCCCCACTTGAACTTTAACAAATAAGCGGGAAAAGAGCGTTGGCATGGGGTCTGGGGATGGGAATGTGAGAAGGGCACGTGGTTTTAAAATTCATTGTTCATTAGTTCATGTTTGTAGGCTGAAAGCTTCTCTTACAACCTCAAAGGTCAACAGTGTAATAATGCTCTTTATTACCATAATTTTATAAATAGTTACCTTTTGCCACTTTGTGCCACTTTGAAAAAATTGCTTTTGAAAATAGTTTTTCTTCTGTCCTCATCCCCGTTCCCCTGATCAGAGTAGCAAAGGGAATTACTGGTGTTGAATCATGCAGGGACTCTGAAGGGTACAGAAGTAGGTGGACACAGGCCACACACAGCACATATAACAGGGAAGGGAGTTAGTGAGGAGCAAGACAGTACCAATGTTTCATTTCCTGCAGTGGGAAAGTGGACTGGACTTTAATTTGGAGGGTTTAGGGTTGAATCTGGACTTCAGTAAAGCTGTTTGTAGAATGTGAGTGACGAATCCTTTTTGTGTGTTCATGTAAGGCATATATGTATTAGATTTTTCCAAGGACCCCAGAGATAATGTAACTTGAATCCATGACACGGAGTTGGTGAAAGTGTTGGGAAAAAGTTCAGCTGGGTTCTATAGCATAAATGATGACTTGAGCTGGTAGAATTGCCTGGATTTTAGATTTAGCCAGTTGTGTATTTTTTTTATTAAGTTCAAGAGAGGGATGAAGGGGCTGACAGGAGCAAAAGGTTTTGGCAAAAAAACTTCTTTAAGATGTTCCTAAAGAAGAATGTGCTAAAAACCTTATAATTGGTAGAGTTTTTGGAAAATCATAAACATGAGGATAAAATCTAAAAATGGAATGCCTCCTATGAGACATAGACAATTTTTAAGAGAGATATTATATTTTTCACATTAATGAAATATTCTTGGATTAGAGTATAACTTGCTGTAATGTAATTAGGCAAATATGCTGCTGCCGTGCTAACTAGGAGACATATTTTACATCAGGCATTTGTTAAGTTCTAGCCATGCCAGAAATTTTCCTGCCTGGTTTTTCCATAGGATGAGCAGAGATGTCTTATATTCAATGTTTCAATTTTCATAGTGTCATCCAAGCATGAACTAAGATATACTATCACAGTTGGCTAATTTATAGAGTGTTACATACAAGGGCAATGTCCCAGACATAGTAGAGATTTAGGCATTTGAAAGATACTCCATAACACAATCAAAATGAAAACCTCTCAACTATCTTTTACTTCTAACTTGTTGCTCACTGATTGATTCTAAGACTCACTCTTTTCTTCTTACCTTGTCTCTATCCTTGATGGGACTGGGTAATATTTCGACTTCTGAAGAAGAAAGACACTGGACATTCCAAGCAGATGAAAAGCCCCAGCAAAGCCATGTGGGCATGGAGGTGTGGGGGATGGCAGAGTTGCCCAGCGTGTTTGGAGATGCTATGTGATGGTGATGTTTTAGTGGGGACTATGGGGCGAGAGGAGAGATTAGAAAGAGAACATTGTGAGATGGAACAAAAAGATAGGTTGAGGTCAAGTTGTAAGGGCCATTAGATTTTGAAAAGCGACTCTGGTGGCAATGTGGAAGCAGTGTTAAAGAGAATGAAGTACAGTAAAGTTAGGAAACCAATTATGTTGTTGCCTGATGAGAGATGATGAGGCAGACTCTGTCCATGTCAGTAGGAAGGGGAAAGGGATAGAAAGTTATTTCCTGAGTAGAGTTGAAAGGATTTGGTGCAAGATGGATGAGATGGTGGAGGGAAAAGGACAAGTCAAGGGTGACTCAAACTCACGTGGTTGGGAGATGCCCTTGGGGTTCATCATTGAAGTGGGGAACTGGGGAGCAGAGCTGTGCTGGTGGGGCCCAGGCTGAGTGTGTTAGGTTGCCATAACAAAGTACGACAAACTGGGTGGCTTAAGCAAATAGAAATTTATTGTCACATAGTTCTGGAGGCTAGATGTCCATGATCAAGGTGTCAGCATGGTTGGTTCCTTCTGAGGGCACCAGGGAACGTTCTGTCCGAAGCCTAACTCCTAGCTTCTGGAAGTTCCTTAGCTTGTGGCAGCAAAACTCTAACCTTTACATGGTGTTCACCCTGTGTGTGTGTCTGTGCACAAATTTCCCATTTTTATAAGGACACCAGTCATATTGTATTAGGGGCCCACTCTATCCTGTATGATCTCGTCTTGACTAATTACATCTGCAATGACCCTATTTTCAAATAAGGTCACATTCTGAGATGTTGAGGGTTAGGACTTCAACTTATGAATTTCGGGGTCAGAGGGAGACATGATTCAACCCAAAACAGTGAAGTAGGTGAAGTGATACTGACTGACTTTGGATGTGCTAATTTTTAGGTCCCTGTGGGCACAATGTCAGCAGGCTGGTAGAAATGGGGAGATGAGCTGGATGCATAGATTTGGTCATCATCTATGCAGAGGGAGCACCCATCTACTGAAGAATTTTACATGGGTTATTTTATAGCTGTGGGGGTGGATGTATTTGTCTGGGGAAGAAGACGAAGAGGAGAAACATACATTCATTGAGTACCTTGATGGGGCTGATGACATGCTATCCCCAAATATGACACCTTGGCATTTGAGAAAACAGCCAAGCAGAAAGGCCACTCTCACCTTCCCTACCCTTCTGCCCTGAAGCAGGTCATAAGAGCCTCATTGGAGAGGTTCCTTCCACATACTTGGAGGAAAGGAGCCAAAGACACAGAGATGCCAAGGAGAATCTGAACAAATAGGGCTTGCTAAGTTCCCCCCAAGTTTATTACCTTTAGATCACACCCCATTTGTCCAGTCATACTTCTCCATGACTATCCACTTCTTCATCAAATCTAAGCATAAAAATATATTTCACATGTTTCTTTGGATCTTCATTTCTGAAGGCCCCCATGTCACATAAAATATATTAAATATATTTATATGCTTTTCTCTTGTTAATCTGTCTTTTGTAATAGAGGCCTCAGCCATGAACCTAAGATAGGAAGAAAAGATATTTCTTTTCCCCTATAACCTCCTTATGAGTGAGGCTTTCTGCTCAGTGTGCTTAGATGTCTGGTCTTTCACTTTAACCTCACGTGGACGCAGTGAGGGAAGTTTTGAGTGGGAACTAGGGCTCAAGGTCACATAACAGGTGGGTGGCAAAACTGGCATTTGCACCCAGGTTCTTTCAATTTTTGCTAAAAGACTCTGCCTTCTCCTGGGGGAGAAGGGAGAGTATAGGACAAGAAAAAGACTGGGTATAAAACCTTACAGGACCTTGTATGCTTAAGGGGCAGGCAGTGGGAGCCAGTGAGGCAGAAGAGAGAAATGAGCTAGCAAAGATACCCACTGGAAATCCAAAACAGTTTCAAGGAGCAGGGGAGAGAGCAACAGTATTAACTATTTTAGACATGCTAAGGACCTAGAAGAGTCTCTTTGGTTTAGAGCCCTCTCTGCTCTTTGAACGTCCATTTGATTAAGAAGTGAAATTATAACAAATTTTCATCCACAGTGATTACAGGCAACAGATTCAATGTAAAATTAAAAAAAAGAGAATTACTGTCAATTTTATTCCAAGTTCACCACAGTCAATGTGCTGTTGGAGGAGAAACACCAATTCTGATAAATTGCTCTATCCGTGTATGTACGTTGACCTTATGATGGCTTTGGAGGTAAAATAATTCTGAGCATTGGGACCTGTTGCCCAGGTTGTGGGTGGACACTTTCCTGTGTATGTGTATGTGTTGCTGTTTGGCTGTTAAGTAATGCTTTAATTTGTGTAAGCATGGTATACAAGCTAGTGGAGAAATCTAATGAGGAAATTTTGTAAGCTAGGTTAAGGCATCTGAGGACATGTAAGGCTCTTAGGTGATAAATAAGCACTTCCTGGCTTGTTGCCCATACCTGCTTTATATTCACTTCAAAGAAGAAAATTTTCATTAAAAACAAAGCAGTTGAAATGTCAAGGTGCCCATTCTCTTTTTTCAGACTCTTCTTTTTACATTACAAAATAAGCAGATTGAGTGAAGCATAAACTGCAGCTAAATAAAGGCTTTGCTTGGCATTCCTTGGAGAAATCAAATCCAAGACCAGTGGTGAAAGGTGATTGTACTATATCCACTACACAGACTATTTCTTCTAATTATCAGCATGAATGTAATTACTTACAAGCATTTCAGGCTCCTATGATCATGTCCCTTAGAGCATTTCATCTTTAATGATTTTCCTTGATAGAAAGCCAGTTGGAAGCATTTGTTGCATAACATTGCTCAACCAGAAAGAAAAATACCTACTTCTCAGAAGAAAGATCTGTATGCTTTCTTTTCAATGGTACTTATCGCCTGCCAGAATTTGATTAGGAGGTATCTTGGCACAAAGATCGCTAATGACCGAGTCAAATAACTTATATAGATTAAACAATTTCTTAGAAAAAATACAATGTAGTATGACATCCCTTTTCCAAGAATATTGAATTTCAGAATTGTAACCACTTATGGGGAGTTGTTAAATCTTCTAACTTCTGAGAACAGACAGTATGGGAGGAGCAGGTTCCTGAGGGAGTTTATAGTTCTTAGGTGAGATAGTTTTAAGGGAAGAAATTTGTAGGCCTGGGGTGAGCTTAAAGTGTAGAATCAGAATAGATTAGGATTTTTAAAGTTATTAGGGATGCTAGAAGTTACCTAGATCCTCTTCTTCAAGAAATAAACAACCTACTCAGATAAATTACAGTCCAAGTGCTTCGTAATTTGCCCCATGTCATCCAGTTTGTTGGTGTTAGAGTCACACTAGTTGCCAGGCCTCAAATTTATTCCTAGTATTATTTTCTTGGTCACATCTTTCCCTAGGATTAAAAAAAAATCACAAAGGACTTCATTTATTTGGCATTTTTGAGAAAAATGTTTCCTATATTAGCTTTTTAGATTACTAAAGTTTACTCTTTAAGCACCCCTTAAACGTTTTCAATGGAACTGGTCATCTTAAAGAGTATGCTGAGAATAATTTAGCTTTGCCTTGAGGAATGAGTGTCATTATTATGAGCATTAATTGATTTACCATGATTGCATGAAATCTGCAGGTGCTCTCTGGGGTACTTGAGGTGGAAGGACTGTTGCTATTCAGTGGCCATGCAGTTGTTCCTGTTGCCCCTGATTTCTATGTCTCATCACTATGTTGTGGCTAGAAGACACTCCCCCCTCCACTTGCCAGCGTACTCTCCTGGGCTGCTGGTGCTTCCTCTGCTGAAGGCGACTGGAAGACCTGCCTGCAGAATAACATGCAAGGTTTTGTGATTACCTGTGCAGTTAAGGAGTTTAGCTTTCTTTTTGCTTCAAAATGGTGTCTAATAAAATTAAATACCACTCATAATCTCTATAACCTGATTTGTTGAAAACAAGAAGCATGCATAAGGGGTCTCTTGTTTCCCTAAGTAACTCCTGGTTACTGACTCGGTAGCTCTCCTGCCTCCAGATTGGTTCTTGTTCCTGGAAGAAGTTTTGGGGTTATCTGATGTTCTTAAACTTCAGCACGCATCAGGATTTATCAGGAGTCTTATTAAACCACAAATTGCTGAGCCCCACCCCTAGAATTTCAGATTCAATAGGTTTGGGGTGGGCATTGGAATTTGCGTTTTTAACAAGTTATGGGAGAGGCTGCTACTGCAGGGTAGTCACTGAGGAAATCACTATTCTCTAATATTCTCTAGAAAGAGAACTATGAAACACTGAGGAAAGAAATTGTAGATGACACAAACAAATAAAAAAAAATACCATGCTCATGGATAGGTAGAATCAACATTGTTAAAATGTCCATACTACCCAAAGTGATTTACAGATTCAATGCAATCCCCATCAAACTACCAAAGTCATACTTCACCAATCTAGAAAAAATAATTCTATACTCCATTTGGAACCAGAAAAGAGCCTGAATAGCCAAAGCAATGTTAAGCAAAAAAGAACAAATCTGGAGGCATCATGATAGCAGACTTTAAACTATACTACAAGGCTGTAGTAACCAAAACAGCATGGAATTGGTACACAAATAGAGACATAGACCAATGGAACAGAACAGAGAACCCAGATATAAAATCATCTGCCTACAATCAACTGATCTTTGATAAAGCAGACAACAATATACACTGGGGAAAATAAGCCCCATTCAATAAATGGTGTGGGAAGAATTGGATAGCCACATGTTGAAGAATGAAACAAGACCCCTATCTCTCACCACTCACAAATATTAATTCAAAATGGATAAAAGACTTACATCTGAGGAATGAAACCATAAGAATTCTAGAGGAAAATGTTGGAAAAACTCTTCTAAATGTTGGCCTAGGCAAGGAATTTAAGAAAAAGACCCCAGTGGCAATAATGGCAACAGCAAAAATTAATAAATGGGATTTGATTAAACTTAAAAGCTTCTGCACAGCTAAGGAAACAATCAACAGGGCAAATAGACAACCTATAGTATAGCAGAAAATATTTGCAAGCTACACATCCGATAAAGGGCTAATAACCAGAATTTGCAAAGAAATCAAGCAAATCAGCAAGAAAAAGCCAAATAGGGAGTCAAGTGTGTGCAAAAGACATGAACAGAAGCTTCTCAAAAGAAGATAGACAAATGGCTAATAAACATATGAAAAAATGCTCATCAGTAATCATCAGGGAAGTGCAAATTAAAACCACAATGAAATATCACTTTACACCAGTTATAATGGTATTTATCAAAAAGTCCCAAAATAATAGATGTTGGCATGCATTCAGAGAGAAAGAGATGCTTATACACTGTTGATGGGACTGCAAATTAGTACAACCTTTATGGAAAACAATATGGAGATTGCTCAAAGAAGTAAAATCAGATATACCATTTGATCCAGTAACCTCACTACTGGTTATTTAACCAAAGGAAAAGAAGTCATTTTATCAAAAAGACACCTGCACATGAATTTTTTTTTTTTTAGATAGAGTCTCTCTGTTGCCGAGGCTAGAGTACCATGGTGTCAGCCTAGTTCACAGCAACCTCAAACTCCTGGGCTCAAGTGATCCTCTTGCCTCAGCCTCCCAAGTAGCTGGGACTACAGGCACACACCACCATGCCCGGCTAATTTTTTCTGTTTTTAGTATAGACAGGGTCTCACTCTTGCTCAGACTGGTCTTGAACTCCTGAGCTCAAGTGATCCTCCCGCCTCGGTCTTCCAGAGTGCTAGGATTACAGGCGTGAGCCACTGCACCTGGCCACACTTGAATGTTTATTGCAGCACAATTTACAATTACAAAGATGTGGAATCAACCCAAGTGCCCATTAATTCATGAGTGGATTAACAAAATGTGGTATATGTGTACTATGGAACACTACTCAGCCATGAAGTAGGATGAATTAAGGCCATTTGCAACAATTTGGATGGAATTGGAGATCATTATCCTAAGTGAAGTAACTAAAGAATGGAAAAACAAACACTACATGTACTCACTATTAAATTGGAACTAACCAACAAGCATACATGTGCACCGAGGGAAGTAAAACTCAGGGAAAATCAAGCAGGGGGAGAGGGAGAAGGGGATGGGCAAAAACCTACCTAATGGGTACAATGAACACTACCTGGGTGATGGCTCACTTATAACCCTCACTTAAACATAACAGAAGCAAAGCAATCTATGTAACAAAAACATTTCTGCCCCAGTAATATTTTGAAATAATGATAAAAAAATAAAATTATTCTAAATCAGATCGTGGTGTTCTTTTACTTGAAGCTCCCTGCTGGATTTTGAATTTAGTGACACCTCTTACCCTGGCTTATTGGGGCCTGCTTGGTCCTCCTGTGCCCCCCTCTCCTTCCTCATCTCATGATCCTCTCTCCTTATCAACTGTGATGCAGTGACAAAAAACTTATGCTTCCTTAAATGCTTGACGTCTTTCCCATTTCAGGGCCAGTGCACATGTATTGGTCTGCCTCAAATTCTCTATTTCCCCACTGTCTACCAGGCCCTGGTCTTTGCATGGGCAGCTCCTTCTTATCACTGAAGTCTCATCAAAAAAGGAACCTTCTTAGAGATCTTCTCTGTATCAGATTCCCTAATCACTCCACTGAAGGCATTGATATGGTACCTTCTTAGACCTTATCATAGATTATAATGATTTACCTATTAATTTATTTGTCTGTCTCCATCACTAGACTGTAAGCCCCTTGAGGCCAGGGACTATCCCTTCTTCAGTGTTCTACTACTGTAACCTTAACACCTGCCGAGCATAGTATTTGATATATAGTAAGCTCTCAAGAAATATTTTAACACTAAACAAATAATGGTTAGCTGCTGAGCATGACACTGCATAGCATGGTGCTGTATCTCTGGATAAGCTGGCAAGTCAGTGAACGATTTTATTAATTGTATTTATGGTAACTGTGCTACTCTGTGCCAGTTGTCCTCAGGATGCTTTTACATAATTAAAAACATTTAAAAACTGTGTGATACTTTAAAATCACGTAAAACCCTAAAATCAAGTTAAACTGTATATTCTGCCATATTGGATATTTTTGTATTTGTCAGGTAGGTAGTATATTTCAAGAACTCCTATTCATAATGTGTATCATGCTTGCTTCATTTAAAATGAATATTGAGATTGTAGTCCCCTTGTTCTGATAAGCATCTTTAATAAAGACAATTGCACTTTGAGGAAGATGACCTCCTTTCCTAAGGGCTCTGCACTCAGAGCCACTCTAGCCAGTCCTTTACAGACAATCCAGGAGTGGAGGGTGCCTCTTGGTTATAAATCCTTCTCTATTAGGCATTCGGTTGTTAACAGTCTTTTTGGTGGTTACCAAAAGCAGCTTTGTCTGTTGTGTCAACTAACAAAGACATTTATTTTAAAACGTGTGCTGTATATGCTTAATAAAATATCTGCCTGATGTGGTTGTAAGCCATTTCACGAACAGGGTATATGTAGTACTGAGCACAGCGTACATTTCTGAAAGAGCAGTTGCCTCTCTTTTCATCTGACCGGATATTGATTCATCTTCCTTGCTGGATTCAGTGGTCTGCTTAGTGGCTTTGGAATATGGGCTTGATGCCTGTTGGCAGCTCTGGCTGTCTGGGTGCCTTTCAGTTTTATCCCTTTGATTGTGAAGCAGTTTTGTGTTATTGATAAATTACAGGTATGGTACTCAGAGGGAGGAAGAGGGCAGCTCAGAGTGAATGGTGGTGCCCTTGGGTGTAATGCTCATTGGACTCATCTATCCAGACAATCCTATGTAGTGGAAGGTATGTTTATGGGATTAGTTATTAATCACAAAACAAGAGTTACTTGACTGCTAATTATAACACTGGATGAGCACATAAAAATCATCATAATAAATAATATCATCCCTGTGGGACCTTTCACACGAAATCAGTCCTGTCAAATAGCATGGAGTATTAAAAAAGAAACAAACCCTAAAAAATTTAGCAACAACCAAATAAGCAAAATGTGTGTATAGAACCTAATAAAAATTAGTACCTTAAAAAAAAATCTCTGTAAGCTATGTTTTCTATAATTATATCAAACCCTAGAGTTTTAACCACGTAATAGTAATTTTTTAGTGTTTTTGCTGTTATTGTCCTTTTGATTTACTTAACTATGTCTAACTTGAACAAACAATGTTAAGTGGGGAAACAGATGCGATTAAATAGCCTGTAATTATGTTTTTAGTCAACTGCTACCATCACAGACTCCTTCTGCTACTCGGACCAGAAAAAAAGTGACCTAACTGATTTCACCAACTGCTTTGCCAGGCCCTGATGCAGAATAGATGGCCTTATTAAGCAATCAAAAAATCAGCCATTACAGAGGAATGGTAATCAACAGTGTTTATACAGCCTACACACTAGCCCCACAATACACAATCAGAACCATGAATTCTGCTAATTGGGTACCTTCTGCGTCCAGAGGTGCCTGCAAAGGGAAACAAAAGGGACTTGAAAATTAGTGTTTGTAGCAATTAGTTTCTGTCTAAAGGCTTAACCCAGTTCAGGGAAACCATGATTCAAACAGGGATTATTATAGAAACTCTGGTATTTAAATGTCTTCTGCCATTATTTGAGGTAGGATTTAGCTTGGCAAAAGTAATGTAGATTCATCCTCTTTTTATATTTACTTAAAATGATTTTTGTTTTGAACTTTTCAAAAATCAAAACCATTAAGCCATTTGCTGCTTTAAATTTTCTAGCATTGAGTTGCGTGTGTGTGTGTGTTTATACCTTATGATCTTGCTCAAGACCAGTTGAAAAGACTGTTAAATGCATGTATTGTTGAGGAGCTCTGCTCAGAGGAATAATATAGTTGAGTTTGTTGTGCCATTATTTCCTCTCAGAATGTTCTGTAGTTTAGTGGGAACCATAGGGTATAATTCTTCGTGAGGGAAAAAAAGGACAGCAAGTGTTTTATTTATAAATGTATATACAAATTCACATTCTAAGTAATAGCACTGAAATAGTCCAGGAGGAGAATGTAGGGTCTCTGTGTGTATTTTATCTGAGTAAACTAGCAGGGGATTTCCAAATGGGCATCGCTGAAAGCCCAATGGATTTTATAAAATTGATTACAAAAAGCCTTTTGCCCTTTTCTTCCCTTTTAGTCTTTTAGCATTTCTGACGTCATAATCAGATACACAAATCTCTATGCTTTGCTTCTGTCATTATAGACTCCCTGCTGTAGATGCTCAAGGGGCAAATTGACAGTAGCACAATTCGAGGGACCTCTTCACCTCCCATAGAAAGCATCAGCTGCAGGTTCTTGCTTTCCTGAAACTCCACTTGGTTACAGAATGATCATAACAGTGGGAAAAAAAAGATTAGGGAGAGGAAGGGAAAAACCTTATGATTCAGAAGAAAATGGAAGAAACAATTGGTGTTTCATTTTTTTGTGCTTTAAAGGCTACATGAGCAAATTGCAGTTTGTCTTTTTAAATTTACTAAAAATTTGTTGTCTCTAATTACTTAAATGATGGTTAACCAATGTATCAACCCAGTATAATAAAAATTTTATTTTTAATACCAACTTTTATATTATTAAAACAGAAATTATAGGAAGAATATTGGTACTTTGAAAACAATCAGAATGATAAGTGTGATAGTTTTAGAGACACTGTAACAACATTTTACTCCTGACTGATTACATTACATATTGATATTACTGAGCATCAGTATGTAGTGCAATCAGTCAGGAGAAAATGAGTGAAATGTGAACTAATGAGAGCTAATTGTATCATATAATGGCAAGGACACAGAATTCTATCAATTAAATTAGTTTGAGATGAAACAAATATGAATATAATAATGTTTATAATAATGAGGCAATTAGAGCTAATGTAATAAATGTTAATAAAGACCAGGATCCCTAGCCTATTTCTGCCCTTCTCCTTCTGATTCCTTCAAACTTTGAGTTGTGTTGTATTCACTGGAATATTTTCAGCCATTGATGCTTATACGTGGGTGTGTTGGGAGATAGAGGGTTGAAGAATATAAATCTTCACAGTCTGCATATTTCTTGATCTCATATTTTTAGAAGAGACTACTCATGGTCTGGTGTATCTCTTGGTAAGGTATGCCATTCCGTCTGATGAATAAAACATGTCTTGTTCCATAGAACTTTTATTGTCTTTCCTTGATCTGGACTGAAAATTGGCACTTCATGGTGTAACGTTGATCTTTCTCTTCTCCGCATATTGGAGAGCCCAGGTCCAGTGCCTCTTCATTGTGTAATTCAACTGGATTCTGCTTATCAGTTGCTTCCTTGGTGTCCTTAAGTCTTTGATGTTCATGCCACTTAATACCCCGATACAAAGAATCACAACTGAGATGGCAAAGCCAGTTTCTTAGATGTTTCTCCAGGAATGTTCTTTCTCAATAGATGGTTTTGAAACCCCAACTTCAGTTTGGCAAATTATTGACATAGGAAACAATTGGGAACCATACTCTGTATTGCAGTTTAGATTTGAGCCAAATGTCTATGCTGCCGATTGTCTTAAATGAGAGTGGGTATGGGTATTAGGGAAGATGATGCAGCTGTGTGTTTCCGATCAGCTTAGAAACTCACCCATTTACGGTATCTAAGATGACTACCTTCCAAGGAATGATGCACTTATTTAAATTATAGATTAAGAAAAAGTATTTTCTGTGGTGGATGCCTATTCTATTATGAAAACTGCATTGGTAATGAATGGGAAACTTGAAAGATTTTATAATTTCTTGTTGATTATCTATGTGGATGTTACTCTGGTTGGTGTATTTCTATTTATTCTCAATAGGCTATAGTTAGTGGAGGATATTTGACCATTAAAATAGGTGGTACTCTGTGCTATGAAAGTTTCGAAAAACTTTCTCATTTGGCTACCGTGTTTTTATCATGTATATTATTGGTGTTCTTGCTTTTGCTTTTGTATTACATTTAAAAGACATCAGAACGAGCTGTGAGTTAATGTTTCACTTATAAAAGGTTATGGATTACGCTCAGCTGGTTTCTCAGGCTGACACAGGGTTCATGATTAGAAGAATGAAAACAAACATGAATTGAAAATGTCACTAACCTTTATTGGGCTCTGAGAATCCCGTAGTCTGCGTGACAGGAGGCTTTCCTGTTTTCAACAGTATAAAGAAGATTGAAACAAAACAGCCCAGATCTTGGCTATTTGCATCTTTTAATGAATGCTCTTCACGTCTGGGTTCCTTTGTCTGTCTCCCAGTTTTCAAGGGTTTAGCTGTGACAAGTGTGGATGGTATCACATACTGTTATAAACCATGGAGCAGACATCTGTCTAGGATGCTTTTTCCTCCAAATTATACTCAGTGTAAAGGGCATATATACAGCTGTGCATATATAAGGTAGCCAATTACTCATTCTCAATGTTCACCAGCACTGAGTTGGAAAAGATTTTCAAACATACCATAAGTAAAGCTGTGTGTTTATGTGGGTGTATGGCGAAAGGATATTTAAGATGAGCTCCATCTACATGTGATGGGCCCGTAAGGTTTGAATCTGATAGTGTTGTATTCAAAACCTTTTATGAATGATAAACAGATATATTCATACTCTATGTCCTAGAACCTCATTAGACTAGAGAAAGTAAAATGAACTTAAACAGTCTGTTTATATGAACTATAGCGTGTCCAGAGATTAAACTGTGATATAGGAGATAAAAAACACATCTGACCAGCAATAATTTGTTAAAGTTTCTGTTAAGATTCCCTGTCTTTGTTTCATATAGTGATTTGGGTTTGATTGTTCTTGACCTAAATATGAGTAGCCTTGCAGAATATGAAACATATTAGTCTATTTCCCCGCCCCTCACCTTAATTTCTCTCCCTGATACCTCTTGATCTGGCACACCTTGTGACAAGTTGTGCTATACTTTTCACTGATTTCAAATGTAATTTGAGAAAATTCTCTATGAAGTTCACTAAGGAAATCTCAAAATAAAGCATATTCAACATATTCCTGTATCTGAACTGTAAATATAGAGTGGGTGAGGAATTTTAGACTTTTACAAATGTATTTACTTGTTCCTGAATTAAAGTGAGTTCTGTAGACCCCTGCTTGGTCCAAAATTATTTTAAATACTGATATTTCATAGTGTAGCTCTGGCCTATAATACAGATTTAATGACATTCTTTGGCAGACTATAAATATTTGAGAAACACAAATCTATAGCTTTTGATTCTCACTTTATCCAATTATATATTATTCTTTTAACCTAGAATTTGCTTTTCGTTTTAAAAGAAGATTAAAGTAATCTTTTGGCTGGGAAGGATCTTAATTTAAAAGTATTGAGAATTTTCTATTAATATTTTAATTTTAAAATCGCCTTAGAAAAATTATATCTAATTTAATAATAATATGATAAAACAAAACTTGGGCAAAGATTGACCATTAAGATCAACCTTATTTTTAAGCATAAAGTTAGAAAACTTACTTGGTGGAAAGAATGTTACTATTATGGCACTTGTTTTGCTCAAAACTGACAATTTTATTATCGCTTCAATTTAAAATATTTATTCATATATATAACATTTTTAAATTTCAGAACAGTAAAATAGACTTTTTCCATTTGAAATAATGTTTCCTATTTGGAAAAATGTATAGTTTTTTATTTTTGTTTTTTTATTTTTTCACTGATTTGCACTTGGGGGAAAAATGAATACATAGTTTTTTGAGAGAAAGCAAATCAGTCTTAAATTGGAAGGATTTTGGGTTAGGAACGTGGTTCCAATTTTGATCTTGCTGCTCTTGATGATTTATGTAACCTTGAAAGTCACCTAAACTCTCTTTATTCAAATTTCCTTTATATTGAATTATTTGCTTTCCTTCTGTGTCAGTCAGAAGTAATATGCTAGGCTACGCTGCAATAACAACACCTAAATCTCCAGTTCGAAATTACAAAGGTTTAATTCTCATTCATGCTTTGTATTTATCAAAGAGTCTAGATGGAGGAGAGCTGGCACTCTGGCCCTTTTTGTCCCTCTCCGTAGATGGCAGCCTACCTGGAATGTCCAAGCTCTGGGATCACACAGTTTTGGTGGCCCTGGGACCCACCAGCCCCCGTGGCTACCACAGTCTGGGCAGAAGTTGGAAAATGTTTCTGTAGGGACCAGTGACCTGAAAACTGAAGGGCTGAAGCTCCCTGGGGAGGACAAAGGCACATAATGGGTGGAGAAGCAGTGTGGTGCCTGCCACCTTGGCTCAAGGCTGTGGTGACGGGGAGCAACCCTGAGGGTGTTGGCAGCCTGGTGCTTTGTTTTCAAGAAGCTCCCAGTTCACTGGCAGCAGCAGCTTTTGGGCTCACAAGAGTAGAGAAGTTCTCTGGCAGCTCAGGAGCCAGCTGAATGCCAGAGATGTGAGGGAAGGGGAAACAAACCCCCACCTACTGTTTCCATGGGACTCCAAGTTTCTTGGGGGCTGATCTCTGCAGATACCTTGCTCCTTCTTGTTCTGCTTCGCAACTTCTGGTGGAATCTCCAGTAGGTTCTGGCATTTTCCCCTCAGAATTATACCTGAGCTATGTTTTTTTCATCTAAAACATTTCCTTCTTTCTGGGACAATCTGACAACTGATGCCTCTAGGCTGCCATCTTTCCCCACCCCCAGGATCCAGGCTGTTTTTTTTTTTTTTGGCCATTTGTATAATTTTTTTTCCTTTTATTTCATCATATAATGGGGGTACAAATATTGTTAGGGTTACATACATTGCCCCTACCACCCCTCCCCACCACATGCCAGAGCTTCAAGCAAGTCCAATCCCCAGGTGGCGCGCACAGCTCACATTATGTAACTCTACACTTCCCCAGACTGT
>CAUYPO010101663.1:0-25580 GCA_963574435.1 Cheirogaleus major
TGGAAATTGGTAACAATAGAATAAGATACAGAAGGACTTCTGGATGTCTGTCCCCTTTGAGGGATTTTATATTTACTTCCAGTCATTACACATACACATGAGAGAGAGAGAGAGAGAGAGAGTGAGAGAAAGAGAGAGAGAGAGAGAAAGAGAGAGAGACACACACACACAGAGAGAGGGAGGGAGGGAGGGGGAGGGAGGGAAACAGACAGATGGAGGGAAAGAGGGAGAGGGAGTGGTGAAAGAGGGGGAAAAAAGAGAGAGAGAGAAAAAGAGAAAATATAAACTTTTTACCTCCTGGCTTACTTTTCTTTATTCTTTCCTTACCACCCACAACTTGCTCTTCTTGTGGCATCTGAGATAATTTCTGCATAAACAACTTCTCTAGAGCTTGTGCCATAAGAACAATGTCATCTCCAGGCTAGAAAATATATTAAATATATCATAAGGATATACACAGTATGGTCACTGTATTGAATTTTTAAAATTCAGGCCATCTTATGGAAGAAAGTGACATAGTACTCCTAGATAGTACTTACCTCTTCTAAATTAAGTTTAGAAAATAATGAAGCAACTCACATTTTAAATTCTAGCACCCTACCCCTTCAACTTTTATTTCTAAGTTAGGTAGCTCAGGAAAATCGAACTTCATTTAAAAATGTTAAATGTGAAAAGACCTTTTGGAATTGTTAAATTAAAATGAAATTGCCAATGGTACTGATTACTATGGTACTGATTTTTTAAAAATTCGCATTGGAGTCAGGTACGGTGGTGCACACCTGTAGTCCTGGCTACTCGGGAGGCTGAGGCAGAAGGATCGTTTGAGACCAAGAGTTTGAGTCCAGCCTGGGCAATATAGTGAGATTTTGTCTCTTAAAAAAAATTCGCAGTGGCTAATAGTTTTAAATTTTTTATACATATAAGGTGACATTGATACTTACCTTGAGAACCAGATCAAAATTTCTATTACATTTCAGTATCACTAGTGATTTTGAATAAACTAAATGCCAGATACTTAGATTTCTCATATTTACATGGAATATAAGCTTTAACATATTTAAATACTCTAGAACAGTTTGAAAAGGATACAGTACCATAGGAAATAGGAATACTATATGGAGGAAAAACCAAATACACAAATCCAATTTTATGAGTGAGAGCAAATGTGAAGATTAAGTTAAAAAATGTCCACATATACACCATACGCATTAACACAAATGTGGCTGGGCGTGGTGGCTCAAGCCTATAATCTCAGCACTTTGGGAGGCCAAGAGGGGAGGACTGATTGGATCCAAGAGTTTGAGACTGGCCTGGGCAACATAGCAAGACCCTGTCTCTACAAAAAATAGAAAAATTAGTTGGGTGTTGTGGCAGGCACCTATACTCCCAGCTACTTGGGAGGCTGAGAAGGGAGGATCACTTGAGCCCAGGACTTTGAGGTTACAGTGACCTATGTTCACGTGTGGCACTCCAGCCTGAGGGACACAGCTAGACTCTGTCTCTAAAAATAAACAAAACAAAACAAAACACCACAACACACAAATGCAAGCAAGTACTACTACTAGACTAGAACAAAGAATGTGTGTGATCTTTAAATCAACTTGTTGTGAAGTCCAGAAGTATGAAATTTGTTTAGCTTCTTAGGTTACGGCCAGGGATCCATACTGTGAATACTGATGTGTGAAAATTATGAAATCCAGTGAATAAACAGTATCCTTAACAAATGTAAAATATCCCAAATCAAGACTTAAAATCTGAAATCAGTACATGATTTTTATACTTATCTCTCCTATACATAATAGTAAAGAATTTGTAAGTATAACATAAGGCTTACATACCTTGTTGTACAAATAACAATTTGAGAACATTGTATTGAAATCTTCTATACATTCTGAAGCCTTCACATAATATTTATTCTCCAAGCGCTTCTTAATTGTATTTAAATCCATTGGGTTTTTTATAATGGTATAATAATCCTATGGTTTTGAAGAAAGTGTAAATGTTAGTAAGAATTAATACACTACAACCACTCGTACAAAAAGAAATTTAATAAGAAATTTGTCTATCTGACAAATCCAGAGTAAAATCCCAGCTTCATGGTTTACTAGCTATTCACAAATTACTCAACCATTCCATTACCAAATGGCTAAAAATTCCTAATATAAGTCCTAAATTTGAATTCTTTACATCATACAACTGAGTCTGCCAGGGAGTGTCAAGAGGGACTTCAGAGGTGACATTCATGATAATCCTGCATCAAAAGATCTAGTGACATTTGCTATAACATCAAAACATGTACTATCATTTATTGCAGACTGTTAAAAGACGAATGTCAATGCTCAGAAAAATAAGCTTGTTTTGGGTGAGAATACTCATTGGATAGTCTTTAGTGGTGCTAAATAAATCAGCTTTGTTTGTTACATTATTAAATTAAATATATTTTATAATATTAAAGACTATTTTTTACAGAGATTTTATAGGATCTTTCTTTTTTTAAACTAACATTATCATTAAGACATACTTACAGGCAACTTTAGTTTCACAGCATCCACAGGATGTTGAAAAGGCCAAGAAAAACTATGTTTCCATAAAGCCTTGTGGACAACTTTTTGTAGATACTGCAGTTGATTTGTCAATCGCCCATTTTTCTTAGTATTTATATACTCTGGTGGAGGAGGGTTAACAATAGCTGTTTGTCGACTTGGCAGAGACATTCTTAACTGCTTCAAGTCCTGATATTCCAATGCTGTCTACAAGTACATGTCCTGAAAAAGAAAAAAACTGAGTACCTTAGAAGCACTTTAACACATATTGTATGTTAAAGCACATTGTGATGGGTGGGGGTGGGGGGGAGCCAAATGATAAATGAATCAATTTTAAACAAAGACGAACCTTTTTCTATACAAGTAGTAAAAGCTGTTGCATTATGTATGCCTTAGTCTTGGATGGTTTAAATTATTTCACCATTTCAGTCTTTCAGCCTTTCAAAAACACAAATTGAGGTCTTAGCAGGAAAAGTCTATGAATTCCTAGTAAAAAGAATTAACAGGGAATGTTAAAGATATTATTATTATATAGGTATTCTATAATTGTTAATTCAATGACAGAAGAAAAGCATAGTAAAAGATTTCTCTAGCTAATTTGAATAAAGTCATTTATTTTAAAATATAACTTATTTGAAAGAAAAACACCTTAAGTGTTAAAATGCTGTTCTTTGGCCCATACATTAGATGTAGATTTGCTATACCTAAAATAAAATACTTTAAAGTTTCATGGGTATTTCAGAAAGACAGTATTTAATATTCCTAGATAACATTACCACTTTAAGCATAAAAAAGCAAAGGTACTACCAATATGCACACAGCTCAAGTACATCAGCAAAAGGAGTATGGTTATCAAATAAATTGTCCATTCTTAGAGACCAGTGTTAACACTTAGCCAGTATCTTTGTTTGTATTAAAGCAGTATCAATTCTCAACTCTTGTGGCATATTAATCACTTGTGGATCTTTTTAAATTGTGGCAAAATACACAACAAAATTCACCATCTTAAGCATTTTTAAGTGTACAGTTCAGTAAAGAATATTCATTTTTTTTGTGAAAGCAATCCCCATAACTTTTCTATCTTGCAAAGCTGAAATTCTATACCCATTCAACAACTTCCTTCTTTGCTCCCAACAGTACCTGGCAACCACCATTAGGCTTTCTGTTTCTGTGAATTTGACCACTCTAGATACTTCATATAAGTGGAATCACATTAGGATTTTTTTGTGTGTGATTGCTTATTTGACTTACTATAAAGTCCTCAAGATTTATCCATGTCATAATATGTCAGGATTTCCTTCCTTTTTAAGGCTAGATAATATTCTACTTTGTGTGCATCACATTTTGTTTATCCATTCACCCACTGATGTCACTTGGGTTGCTTCCACCTCTTGGTAATTGTGAATGGTGCTGCTATAAACATGGGTTTACAAATATCTCAAGATTCTGCTTTCAGTTCTTTTGGACAAATATAACCAGAAGTGCAGAAGTAGAATTGCTAAATCATATGGCAATTGTACTTCTAATTTTTTGAGGAACCCCATCCTGTTTTCTATAGCCTCTACATCATTTCACATTCCCGCCAACAGTGTACAGGGTTTCCAATTTCCCCACATCCTTGCCAACAGTTATTTTGGTTTTGTTTAGTTTTAACAGTAGCTGTCCTAATAGGTATGAAGTGCTATGCACCTTCTTAAAAATTCTAAAATATCTCCCAATGTCTGGAGACAGGGCTTGGGAATCAGTTATGTTGGTTTTTTAAAGGTTACCTGGTGCTTCTGATGTGTAGACAAGATTGAGTACCACTGCATTAAATTAACTTGGAGGTGGTTATCAACCTTGTAATTTATTTCACCTCATGATTTTGCTTTTCTCATGTTATAAATATATGAAATAGAATACCTAAAAGTCATTAATTAAGGACACATGCAGTGGCTCACGCTTGCAATCTCAGCACTTTAGGAGGCCAAGGTAGAAGAATCACTTGAGGCCAGGATTTTGAGACCAGTCTGGGCAACATAGCGAGACCCTATCTCTACAAAAAATTTTAAAATTAGCTGGGCATAGCAGTACATGCCTGTACTCCCAGCTACTTGGGAGGCTTAGGCAGAATTATCACTTAAGCCCAGAAGTTTGAGGCTACAGTGAGCTGTGATCATGCCACTGCACTCCAGCCTAGGCAGCAGAGTGAGACCCTATCTCTAAAAACATAAAAATTAAAAATAAATAAAAATCATTAAGAACATAGATGGAGATATTCTAGGTTGGCACAACCAAACTGGTTCCTATCCTTGCTTTGTAAGTATTTAAAGTAAGCCTACTTTTGGGGTGTCCCAATCACTACACTCTCCCTCATTCAACAAGGTTAACCACTATGCTGACTTCTATCACCACAGATCAAGTTGTGACCATTTTTGAACTTTACATATAGTATTATTTACTATGTATTATGTTTTATTGGGCTTCTTTTCCCCAACATTTTTTTGTGAGACTTATCTGTGTTATTCCCTATGTAGTTTGTTCATTTGCATTGCTGTAAAGTATTCTGTAGAATTGTAATACCATAATTTTTCCATTCTTATTGAGACTTTGGGGTTTCTTGCTTTTGACCATGACAACCAATGCTGCTATATGTTTGTAGTGTATATATGCATGCATTGATGTTGTTGCATTGAAACCTTGTTCAACCCAGGAATGAAGTTGCTAAGTCATACATATATGTTCAACTTTAGTAGATCTACCAGTTTTCAAAAATGTTGTTGCTCAAGGGTCAACTATACAACCTTTGTCAATAGAATATTTTTAAGTAAAAAATCATTACTCATTATATTTTCAGCTCTGTCTTATGGTCTCATTTTCTACATTTAATTCTTTATCTAGAATTAACTTATACTTGTATCTCTGCCTACAGACATTTAAGACACAGTCAGTGTCTTAAATTTTTTTCTTAAAAATACCTTCCCACACAAAAACCTGCACACAAGATGTTTATAACAGCTTTATTCATGATTGCCAAAACTTGGAAGTAACCAAGATGTCCTTCAGTAGGTGAAGAGGTAAACACAATGGAATATTATTCCACACTGAAAAGAAATGAGCTGTCAAGCCATGAAAAGACATGGAGAAAACCTGAATGACTATTACTAAGTGAAAGAAGCCAATCTGAAAAGGCTACAAACTGTATGATTCCAACTATATATTTTCAAAAAAGGAAAACTATAGACACAATAGAAAGATCAGTAGTTGCCAGGGGTTTGGAGAGAAAGGAATGAACAGGCAAAATACAGATGGTTTCTAAAGCAGTGAACCTAGTCTGTATAATACTATAATGGTGGATACATTTGTCAAAGCCCATAGAATGTACAACACCAAAAGAGAAACTATGGTGTAATAAACTATGGACGTTAGGGATAATGATGTGTCAATGTAGGTTCACCAGTTATAACAAATGTATCACTCTAGTGCTGAGTGTTGATAGTAGGGGAAAGCTGTATGTGTTTGAGAGCAGGGGGTAGATGGGAACTCTGTACTTTCTGCTCAGTGTTGCAGTGAACCTAAACCTACTTTAAACAATAAAGTCTGTTTAAAAAACAAAAACAAACAAAAAACGTTTCCTGCTATACACTTGATTGCTAACCTAAAATTTTCACTCTCCCAAATATCATTAAAATCTTGAAACTTTCCAAATCCTTCACTGGCTTTCTTCAGTTATTGTCCTAGACTTCTCTGTAGGACTTAACATGTCTAAGTACACAGTACTGATAAAGTACCTGTAAAAGTTTTTTGCCCAAAATGTTCAATTGAATGTAATCAAGCTTGTTAGATTTAACTCTCATTTAACAGAAAATTCAGGGACTAGAGTTTTGCTGTCCAAAATGATAGCCCCTAACCATATGTAACTATTTCAATTTAAATCATCCAAAATCAAATAAAATTTAAAACTTAGCCACATTTCAAGTGCTTAATAGTCACATGTGGCTAGTAGCTACTGTAGAGGACAACACATATATAGAACATTGTCATAATGGCAGAAAAATTCTATGGGATAGTGCTAGAATAAATAAAATGAAACCATAAGGAAACAGACAAATCTAGAGTATAGAATATTCTACAAAACAAATGGCCTATCTTTTATAAAGCCATTAAGGAAAATAATGAAAAGACCAATTCAATTTGTTATTCTATATCAAATATTGATTTGAAAAGATAAGCTATAACAGACATTTTTGGGATAGCTATAGAAATTTAGGAAATTGTTCAGTTTGATAAATGTGATAATAGTGATTATGTAGGAAAAAATTTAAGTATATGCTCAAGAAAAACTTGGTGTGAATACTCATATCTGTATTATTTTTTAGCTGAAGAAAAGTATTTATTGAATTTGATTCTAGTATAATTAAAAATTCTCAAAAGGAATCATAAGGGAAATGTCTACTTTATTAAAATTGCAGGTTAATAAAAACATTTAAAAACACATGATATCAGTAAGAAATCTGAAATCTTCAGAAGATAGCTATAGCTTAGGCATATTGTTTCTCAACCCTCAGGCAGCTACAGTTGCTCCATACATCACATTATATAGCCCACTTCTATTTCCCATTGAAGAGAAAATGAGGCATAGGATGTGGAATGATCTAATGTTAGGCACTTCCTTGACTCCATCAATCTTGATGGATAGAGAAGAAAAGTGTGTTTTTAAGGTTTGAAGTAAAATTTCAGACACTTAACAGTAGAAGCTAGCCATCTGGATTGCCTTGGATTGATAAATGAAGTTGCAGCTTTTGATGATAGTTTGTCTTGCTGAACAACACACGAGATAAGAATCCACTTCTTGGTAATGTTCTTGAGACAAATGTTAGCATAGTTCTAAAAAAAAAAAAAAAAAACCCTTCCCTTTTAAAACCTGAGATGGGATGCCACAGTCACTTGTATCATACAAAAACGTAACAGTCTTGCCATATATTGGTTATAGGACATCCACGTCCCAGAAACACCTCATCAGGAAGCACATACCAATCTGCAACTGTCAGCACTCCAATCTTGACATGAAACCAGTTTAGAGTACAGTATACCTCAAAGACTCATGGTGCTCCATACCCAAAGTCACAGCAATATAGAGAAAAACTAAAGCTAACTTCATAACACCAGATCCAAAGTAACGACCTTTCAGGATGCAAACAATAAAATCGTCATATGTGTATTATATAAAAGGCTTGTGGGAAGAAAACTTACATAGAACAGCAAACATGGCAAAATGTTGACAATTGTTGAATACACAGATATTCTTTTACTGTTTTTCTACATGCTTGAAAATTTTAATAATAAACTTATTAACTACACTATGACTGAGGGCTATAGATGGACTGAACATGAAGGGACTGAATGTGAACAAGAGTTCTGTCACTGGGCAAAATAATAGCTAATATTTCATAATCTGATTATCTTCTGGGGGAGGGAGGTGAATGTCCTGGCTTCTAGTGTGAAGTGAAGCTCACTACCCAGCAAAATAAGTAAGAATTTTCCTCTTTACAAAGTACTCTTTGTAATTACCCCAGTTTTAGTGTTCAAAGTATTTTAATCTTCTGTTTCTCATTCTTTAATAAGCTTATGTGGCCTTTTATGATACTTGGCAAATGATTGTGCTAGATAGATGTCAATTTCATGATTTAATTTTACTTTCTCCAAAGACTTGATTATTTATTTTAACTCAGAAAATGTCATCATAATAGTCCTACAACAGATCCCAAGAGGTTTCCACCTTATCTTGACATAATAGTGGGTCAAAATCAGCTGTGAAGTGTCAGAAGTAATCTGTCATTAACTTAAACAGATTGGTTAATTCAAAGTTTTCTCTAAAATCACTTACTTACACTTGCACTCCAATATGCTATGTTAAGTAAGGAAAAAAATATGGAGTTAATAATTATACTGGCACTATGCATAATCTGTAGCCTAACCTGTCTATATGAAAGTCCACTGCTGTTTGTAACATTTATCGAGAGTTATTTTATTGTTATTTCTGCTTTCAAAACATTTTTTGCCCATGGATATATTTCTAAAAAGAAATATGTCATAAGCAGATGACATCTAAAGTCAATAAGATTTTAATGTTATATAGTAACCACCCATTACAATTGCTCAAAGACAATGTATCATAACAGCATAACAGCATCACCTTGTTAAATAATT
This sequence comes from Cheirogaleus major, assembly GCA_963574435.1. Lineage (NCBI taxonomy): Eukaryota > Metazoa > Chordata > Mammalia > Primates > Cheirogaleidae > Cheirogaleus > Cheirogaleus major. The sequence continues at coordinate 8,733 of CAUYPO010101663.1, forward strand.
CTGTGGTTCCACGAACAAGTTACCTGAAAATCACATCCCTTTTGCCCCCTCAATAATTCATAAAATAATTGGGAATTCTGGAGAAATTCTCAAAGATAATGCATCATTTAAGGAATTCTTAAAAACAAAAGTTTATTTGAATTTTAACATCCCTGTGATGTGAAATTTTGATGAAAATGGTACACAAAGTGTTATACTGTTCCACTTTTGTCCCCCAGCCGACCAATCCCCTTCCTACTGTTGAGCAATTTCTTGTGTATGTCCTTTCAGAAATGGTCTGGTTTTTGCCCTTAATTCATCTTTTAAAATGTCCCAGTGTAGGCTGGGTGTGGTGGCTCAGGCTGGTAGTTCTAGGACTTTTGGGAAACTCAGTGAGAGGATTGCCTGAGGCCATGAGTTCGAGCCCAGTCTGAGCAACACAGCAAGACCATCTATACAAGAAACAGAAATAAATAGCCAGACATGGTGGCAAGTGCCTGTAATCCCAGCTACTTGGGAGGATGAGGCAGGAGGATTGCTTGAGCCCAGGAGCTGGAGGTTACAGTGAGCTATGATGACACCACTCCACTCTAGCCCAGGTAACAGAGTGAGATCCTGTCTCAAAAAAAAAAAAATTTCCCAGAACAACACATATATTATTGCCCATTTCTTTTTAATTGCTGCATAGTAAGTCATCATGTGGATATTATGATTATGTCTAATCTTCTGCTATTATATACAATGCCGTAATGAATATCCTTACAAATATATCATTGCATATATATCCTGATATTTATTGGATATATTCCCATTAACAATTTCTGGGCCAATACTTTAAAATTTTGCTAGGTATTTAATTGTTCTCCAGAGTTATCTCAACTTATATTTCTACCAACAATGTATAAGAGTAAAATTTTAAACTCCTTATCTTCTTAGCTTTGGCCTTGAAAAAAACTTTTTTAAAATTTAAACTTCAAAGAAAAAGGCTTTGAGGTGATTGTGAATATTTCCAAGTCATCCCTCACAAATACTACAGAGCAAAGATTTTTTGAAATGCATATATAAGCTTAAAAATGTTTCAAGAAACATAAAAGTTCACTTCTAATTGAATGGCTGCACAGGCATATCAGGAAGAATCCACTCTCCTTGGCAAAAGTCTCCCCCTTACAAAAACATCAAGATAAACCAATTTCTTGAGTTTGCCAAGATAAAAATTTTTTAAAGATTCCTCAATGATTTTTAACCACAGTGGTGCAGGTATTAAATTATATTACCCTATATGCATACTGAAGTCTCAAATAATTGAGCTTATTAAAAAACAAAATTAATATAACTTATTCTGAGCCTAGATGGCTCAATTTCAGATAAGTATAGCTGAACTTTGAGGCTTTGAAGAAATATTGTTTTAAAAAATAATTTCCATCTATTTCAATAAATGACAGTAAGTTATTCTGTAGTGTGGCACTTCTGGTAGAACTTCCCAACAGGTCTTACATATGCAAGGAGGCAGTACAACATAAAACTGAGGAGGATGAATTCTGGATAACAGACAGCTCTAGGGCTCAGAAAGGTCAAAAATAACCTGGTCTGGGATGAACTCATATACTAACTCTAAATCCTACATCAAAAGAACCGTCTCTAGTGAAAAAAAAAATAGTTTCTTCAAAACTAGATTAGGCTTTAGTTAAGGCCAGAGGTAATTTGTTGTCAATATATATTCTTTATAATGATTCAATCTCATCTGCTCCTCTCTTATCTCTTCCCTTCAGGTCTAAGAACAACGAGGCACCTTTCTGTCTAGAACTCTTTTCCCAGGACTCTAGATAACACCCCTTCCTGAAGGTCCCTGCTCCCTCTTTTCTGTACTTTTAACATTTAGTACTGACTTCCCTCCATATAAACTTTCTCAAGCCTCCTTAAAAATTCTTCCTATAATCCTATTATCTTCTTATAGCCTCAATATTCTCTTCTGTACTTCACGGCAGGGCATCCTAATGACATTGTCTTTATTGCCCACATCACCCTTGGCTTTTCCCTACCATTTCTCTAAAATTCCCCTTACACTAAGGTTAACACTTACCATACTTAGTTGTTAAATCCAATGGATTCTTTTTGAATCTTATCTTACTTGACCCCTCAGCAACATCTGTCACTAGACTATTATGACTCTCTTAAAACTCTCCTCTAGTTTCCAGGATACCATTTTCCAAATTCTGTTTATTTATTAAATACGTATAAGGCATATACACAGTGAGACCCTGTCTCAAAAAAAAAAAAAAAGACAGAGTAAAAAGGGCAGGCAACTACAATGTTGCCAAACACTGAGCTAGAATTTTGGGATATAGTCTCTTTACAAAGAATTGTTAATAGGCAATTATAACTCAATAAATATAATTAAAATCCCTTTGTCACTTAACACTATGAATTAATACAACAGTGATGTCTTGATTTTTTTGTGCAGCAATTTGCTTAAGATCATGCTGCTCAACCCACTGTCCCTCATGATATACAAACCCTTTTATAATACTTTCCTTGGCCATCTCACTAGACTTATCTCTTGCTACTCCATCAACTCCTAACATTGTGCCAGACACTCAAAAAATATGCAGTTCTTGCCAGGCACTAGGGCACAGCATCTGTAGTCCCAGCTACTCAGTAGGTTGAGGTGGGAGGATCAGTTGAGGCCAGGAATTGAAGGCTGTAATTTGAAATGACAATGCCTGTGTACAGCTACTGCACTGCAGCCTGGACAACATAGCAGTCTCATTCTTTTTTTTAAAGCAATTCTCCACTGACCTACTGTAATCTGTGTACATACATTCATGCCTTTGAGAAATTTCTCTTTACCTCAGCTTCCCTCATCACTCTTTAGCCTAACTTCTATTTGTCCCTCAAGACCCAGCTGAGTTATCACCTCTACTGAGAAATCTGCCTTCTTTCCTTCCAACCACCCAGGCCCTTTCCATGGGTCCCAAGGCACCCTGTACATATCTCTATCTTAATCCTTAACCTAAGCCAGTGCCCTTTGAGGTCAGGCCCACTTCCAATTCTGCAGCACTGCAGCAACCTGCACAGGGTTTAGCAGGCTCCAAGGAATTAACAAAGTTGAATAAATGAATCAAGGACCAGGTTGTCCCTGTCCCAAATGAGGACTCACAGAATAAACACAACAAAAATGCCAGCTAAAGCTAAAAGCTCCATCCTTTCTCCTGCATTCCCGAAACCACAGTATAGGCAGCAGCGACCCACAATCCTAGACCTGAAGAGGAACTCGTAGACCGTAAGTCTTTTTCGAGATGGGAAGAGGCAGTTGCACCACTGGACCCCCACGTCCTCGCCCCAACCCCCTCCCTCCCAGCCCTCCCGAGCACAAAAACCAGACTTTTAGGGGGAAAAGGTCAGGGGGAGGAGAAGGCTTATTGGGCCAATGGGCTTGCAGTTGGTAAGGCCAAAGGAAAGCAACTGGCAGCTCACCTGGGCTGCAGGCACGAAGAGGATGGCCTCCCCAACTGCCTCTTGCCTGTGCATAATGTTGATGGGGGAGGGGAGAGGAAAAAAAACGGTTGTTTCCACCCAAGGTCGCCCCCAGGGCCCGGCCTAGGGCGATGCTTCCTCTAGAGAGTATATTACCTGTTATGAAAAAGACTTTAAATGATCGCCCTTTTCAGTTTGCACAAGATGAAGCGGTGCAGGACAGCAGCTCTCCACCATCCGTCACAGCCAGCTCTCACTCTAATGGCGGCCGCTAGTCGGCTGCCACCGCCTCCTTTATAGGAGACCCGCCCGGCGGCCTGCCCATTGGTCCGGGCCGGTCACGTGGCCACACCTAGCCCCAGGCGGCGTAAGGAGGTGTGTGAGTTGAGTCTGGCCAAGGGTGCATTGGCGTCATCCAATCACCCAGAGCACTTATAGTGAGCTCTTAATGAATGCCATGCAGAGAGCTGGGAGTTTAAGAGTAGAAGTAAAGGCCCTCAAGGTGTTCACTATTAAAACAACTTTCTCACTAATCCAATAGTCCTGTGTTGTTACTTTGGAAGTTCGTGAGTTTTGGCTTGTGGTGTTTTTTATGTTTTTCTCCAGCCCTCTCCACAGCCGGTCTCTTGCACATAATAAGTGCTTAATAAATATTAGGTAGCAGCTGAGGCTAGAACTAACATGATCTCATTGAGTTTAAAATGGCAACTTAGGTTGGTCCAAGTGCAGCAGTATTCACAACCAACTGATCACAACCAGTTACAGATTCCTTTCTTCCTTCTCCAGTCCTGCTGCTTCACTTGACTAGCCTTAATAAAATAAAATAGAATAATAAAATAAAATGGCAGTTAGCTGTTTCACAACAGCTGCTTGCTGACAGTGTTTTAGGATTTTGAGATTTTTGGCAACTGCCTCTTGATGGCTTGCAGGCACTTTAAAAGTGCTAACATGTAACAGAAGACTATATTTAGAGCAGTAGTTGCCTTTTGGATCAAATTGCAAACCATATTTCTGAATTCTTAATACTCATTCCAAGATGGATGGATGGATGGATGGGGGAGAGAGGGCAAAAACAGCTGATGAGCGGCTCTCTACTCCAGTCAAAAAAACCAATCCAGGCTGGGCGTGGTGGCTCACACCTGTAATCCTACCACTCTGGGAGGCCAAGGTGGGTGGATGGCTCGAGGTCAAGAGTTCAAGACCAGCCTGAGCAAGAGCAAGTCGGGATCTCTACTAAAAATAGAAAGAAATTAATTGGCCAACTAAAAATACATAGAAAAAATAGGCCGGGCATGGTGGCACATTCCTGGCATTCCTGTAGTCCCAGCTACTCAGGAGGCTGAGGCAGGAGGATTGATTGAGCCCAGGCCCAGGCAGCGGAGTGAGACTCTGTCTAAAAAAAAAAAAACAATCCCCAGTTACCTAAAGGGGGAATCTGAGGGCAATTAACAGTTTGACATGTCTTCATGCAATCATTTTGATGTGGGAGGAAAGGACCAAGTGTTCACAAGAAAGGAGCACATTTGATGTACTCCCTAGAGGTCATATAAATACCCGAAATGGCAGGCAGATTTTGTTTAGATTTGATTTTTTTTTTTTTTGAGACATAGTCTCACTCTGTTGCCCAGGCTAGAGTGCCGTGGCCTCAGCCTAGCTCACAGCAACCTCCAACTCCTGGGCTCAAGCGATCCTCAGCCTCCCAAGTAGCTGGGACTACAGGAATGCGCCACCATGCCCGGCCTATTTTTTCTATATATTTTAGTTGGTCAATTAATTTTTCTTTCTACTTTTAGTAGAGACGGGGTCTCACTCTTTCTCAGACTGGTCTTGAACTCCTGACCTTGAGGGATCCTCCTGCCTCGACCTCCTAGAGTGCTAGGATTACAGGCGTGAGCCACCACGCCCGGCCTAGATTTGATTTGCTTGAGCCCAGGTGTTTAAGGCTAGTCAGAGCAATACAGTGACACATCTCCCCCTAACCACTATCTCAAAAAATTTTTTGAGACAAAGTCTCGCTCTGTCAGCAGGAATACAGTGCAGTGGCATCAGCCTAGCTCACAGCAACCTCAAACTTCCGGGCTCAAGCAATCCTCCTGCCTCAGCCTCCAAAGTAGCTGGGACTACAGGCCCATACCACCACACCTGGCTAATTTGTTCTATTTTTAATAGAGACGGAGTCTCACTCTTGCTCAGGCTGGTCTTGAGCTCCTGACCTCAAACATTCCTCCCACCTTGACCTCCCAGAGTGCTAGGATTACAGGTGTGAGCCACCTAACCTGGCCCTAATTTTTTTTTTAAATCTTATTTTACAGGGAAAAGGTAGATAGGTACAGACCTAGGATGTGACCCTCACAACCATGAAAGGCCTAAAGGAAGTCAAAGGAAATGAAAGCCATGAATGATTCAGTAGAAATCTTACCAACTATCAGCTTTTTGCCCTTTTCCTGAGAAACAATGGCAGGGAGAAGTGCACACTCTGTGGAAAAGCCTGAGTGACTTTTTTGAGAGGGGGTCTCGCTGTGTCGTCCAGGCTGGAGTGCAGTGACTATTCATAGTCATGATCATAGCACACTGCAGCCTTGAACTCCTGGCTCAGATGATCCTCCTGTCTCAGACTTCCTAATAGCTGAAACTACAGGCAGGGGCCATCTCACAGGCTTCTGAGTGATCTTTTAAAAAGCTAAATCTTACCATGTTACCACACTTAAAACCTTTCAATTACTTTCCATTATTTTTAGGATACAGAGCAAAACTCTTAAAATGAACTGCAAAGATCCTACATGATTTATCTACCTTCAGCTCCAACCATACCTACAGCACTTCCCCCATTTCCAGCCACACTGACCTTTTTAGCTCTTTCCAGTGCCTTGTATGATCCGTGGGCTTCTACAACGGCTCTTCTCTCATTCCTCCTGTTCCTACACTCATGTCACAGGTCTCAGTCTAAAGTAGTTTCCTGGCCGGGTGGGGTGGCTCACACCTATAATCCTAGCACTCCGGGAGGCCAGGGTGGGAGGATCCCTTGAGCTCAGGCGTTCAAAACCAGCCTGAGCAAGAACAAGACCCTGTCTCCTACTAACAATAGAAAAGTTAGCCCGGCATAATGTTGCATGCCTGTAGTCCCAGCTACTTGGGAGGCTGAAGCAGGAGGATCACTTGAACCCAGGAGTTTGAGGTTGCAGTGAGCAATGAGGACACCACTGCACTCTAGCCCAGGCAACAGAGCAAGACTATGTCTGTAAAAGAAAAAAGTGAATAAACAGGTATAGTAAATAATGAATTATCTTAATGTAATCATTTAAAAAAATAAAGATTGGAAATAATTTTTGAGGTGGGAGGAGTAAACATGGGCCATATCTGTGAGGAGAGAAGCCATAAATATTGTAGTACTTCCACAAATCTTAAGAATTCAGGCCGGGCGTGGTGGCTCACGCCTGTAATCCTAGCACTCTGGAAACCCGAGGCTGGAGGATCGCTCATGGTCAGGAATTTGAAACCAGCCTGAGCAAGAGCGAGACCCCGTCTCTACTAAACTTAGAAAGAAATTAATTGGCCAACTAAAAATATATAGAAAAAATTAGCCGGGCATGGTCGCATATGTCTGTAGTCCCAGCTACTCAGGAGGCTGAGGCAGTAGGATTGCTTGAGTCCAGGAGTTTGAGGTTGCTGTGAGTTAGGCTGACACCACGGCACTCTAGCCCGGGCAACAGAGTGAGACTCTGTCTCAAAAAATAAAAAAAATTTAGCACATCAAATTGAAAACATTTATAAGATTCTGTCCCATTAACCTTGTAAATCAATATTTGTAAATAGCAAAACAACATTGGAAGACACTAAAAGAAAGTTAATTTTGCATCAAGAATGATGAAACTATATGACAAAAAAGAATCTGTGCCAACAATAAAAATGTACAAATCAGATAGAGTAGGAAGATACAGAGAATGTTTATTTGAAATGGCTGTATCCTAACCTGGAAGTCCTCAAAAATTTCTTACGTGTCTGCTTTGGCCGTACATATACAAAAATTGGAGCTACACATAGATGATTAGTATAGCTCCTGCACAAGGATGACACCCAAATTTCATGAATTGTTCCAAAAATTAAAAAAAAAAAAATTCTTACTGCTTAAGTCAAAACGATGCCCTTATTTGGCCTAGGAAGAACCATTATGGAGAAGGATTATCTGTTTGCCCAATTCTGGATTTTTTTTATTTATTTTTTTTGAGACAGCGTCTTGCTCTGTTGCCGAGGCTAGAATGCGTAGCTCACTGCAACCTCAAACTCCTGGGCTCAAGTGATCCTCCTGTCTCAGCCTCCCAAGTAGCTGGGACTATAGGCATGTGCCACCGTGCCTGGCTAATCTAGATTCTCTAGGGGCTAACGTGGGTGAGCCCCACCCTCCAAAATGAAAATGGAGTATCAAAACTCAGTCAATCTTCTGATTTCCATCCCAGCAGGGAATCAGGATTTGGACTCCAACAATCCTTCACTCCACTGAGATCAGTAATCCATGAATCCTATCATCTTTTTGCTCTCTTTCTCTCACTTGTCTAAAGTCCTTTCTTCCCTTCTTACCCACCTTTAATCATAATAATCTCTTTTGCAATCACCCTCAGATCTTGCTTCCTCATTTCATACTTGGCAAAATCATAAACTTTATTAAACTCTTATTAAATCTTAAATTAAGCTGGGTGAAGTGGCACAAGGACCTGTAGTTCCAGCTACTAGGGGAGGCTGAGATGGGAGATTTGCTTGAGCCCGGGAGTTTGAAGCCAGGCCAGGAAACATAGTGACACCCCCCATCTCTTAAAAAAAAAACTCTTAAATCCTTGTTAAGTCTATATCTATTCTGTTCCTTGCAACTTGTTGTTAACTAAAGGAATATGCACAACCTTATGTCAAGTCTCCCTTTAAATTTATGACCATGAACCTCAAATGTGCAATCATACTGTATTTCTTAATACATCACTTTCCCACTCACCCTGCTGGTGAGACCTCTCCTTGTCCTATTTAAAAGAGCAATAGGCTATGGCCATACCACCCTGAATGCGCCTGATCTCATCTAAAAGAGCCACAGGCCGGGTGGGCGTGGTGGCTCACACCTGTAATCCTACCACTCTGGGAGGCCAAGGTGGGAGGATCCCTTGAGCTCAGAAGTTCAAGACCAGCCTGAGCAAGAGCAAGACCCCGTCTCTACCAAAATTAGAAAAAATTAGCCAGGTGTGGGTCCCAGCTACTTGGGAGGCTGGGGCAAGAAGATTGCTTGAGCCTAGGAGTTTAAGGTTGCTGTAAGCTATAATGATGCCACTGCACTCTAGTCAGGGTGACAGAGTGAGACCCTGTCTCAAAAAAACACCACCACCCTCATACTCTATTTTCCCTGCTTCCTTTTCTCCATGGGACAAATAACCATCAACACATTATATACTTGTTTATTTAATATCTGTCTCTGCCTTGAATGAAAGCTCAGGGAAGAAAGGGATTTTTGTGTGCTTTTTTCATTGCCTTATCCTCAGTACCTAGTGAAGTATCTGGTATACAGCACGTGTTCAGTGTTCAATAAATAATTGTTTAATAATGAGCAAATAATTTATGCCTAAAGACTCACTCTTCACTAAGGTGAGAATGGAGAGGAAGAAGAGGTAAAGGGAACAGAGAGACCCACTTGCCAAAGGAAAATGTGGAAGACTCTGCCCTAGCTTGGGGGCCTGAGGAGAGGCCAGAAATTCCCTGACATGGCTCTATAATTACTGCAGAAAAGACTTATCTTGTACAAAAGAATGGATTAGGGAATTCCTAAATATCTGCTGGGGTTGCCCAGCAATTTAAACAGACTACTAGTTTTTAAATATTAATGAAATTATTAAAAAGATGTATATAAACATGAACTAATTGACTGAAAATTGGCAAATATATTCTTTATTGTATTGAAAAAGCAAACAAGTCAAGGAAAAAATTACACATGTAAAATGTGACAGCATGCAATTTTGTAGGCAGTGAAGTAATGGCTGCTATTTATAAATGGAACTCCTATCAAAGTAAGTAGCTGTTTATAAAATTAGTTTTCGGAGGATTTTCCAAGAAAAGTCACCTTGGTTGACTGTTTCTCATTAAATTCTATAGAAGTGAAAAAAAAAAAGACTAAGATAAATAGTTCATAAAAGGGAAAAGATCCCCTCTGATAGAATCAGAAAAAGAGCCATGATAGCATTTAAAACAAATTCAAAGGAAAACAAACCAATTTGTCAGAATAAAATTATTTTATTGTTTATTCATTTGTTTCTTAGGAGTCTTTGTGTTAATTTTAATGAATTCTGACCCCCTTTCCAGATCTAATAAGTTATAATGATGCATTTCTGTTGGAGAATTGGCCATTATAACTCAACCACTTCCTAAATTTTTATTGATACATAGGTAAACTTTACAATATTCACAAAGGCTCCTACAAAACAAATGGATACGTGATTTTGACAAATTGGAGCACAGATCAAGAAAGGGGAAGTTTTTTTGTTTGTTTGTTTTTTAGAGACAGGGTTGCTGTCACCCAGGCTGGAGTGCAGTGGCATGATCATAGCTCACTGCAGCCTCAAACTCCTGGGCTCAAGCAATCCTCCTGCCTCAGTCTCCTGAGTAGTGAGTAGCTAGGACTACAGGCACATGCCACTATGCCTGGCTAATTTTTAAATTATTTTTAGAGAGAGGGTCTCACTATATTGTTCAGGCTAGTCTCAAACTCCTGGTTCAAGCCTTGGCCTCCCAAAGTGCTGGGATTATAGACATGAACCACCATGTCTGGCTGGGAAGAAATTCTTAATCATTCATTTTTATGTTTTTCTTTGAATTTGTTTTACTGTACATTGGAAAGATGATTATTGACACATGGGTAAATTAAAAAATATTATTTGTAGTATAAAAGGGGTTTTGATATATTAAACAGGATAAAATTAATTATTTGATTTTAAAATTTTTACATAGCTATGTCCTCAAGTACATAACTTCTGTGTATTTATTTATTTAGAAATGCTGGGATTTGCAGATGTCAGTGTCTATAATGCTTATATTTCTTGATACTAAGTTTTACCAGAAAATAAAGCTATTCAAATAAGTGATTAACAGATGTGTTATTACCAAAAGTTCTGCACTTATCCCCGAGGCCACGTCGGAAGGAGGACAAGTGGTTTGAGGAGAGGGAAAGAGAAGTTTATTAATTTGCTGGCAAATGAGGAGGTTGGCAATACCTTACCCCTGAAGTCCCCAACCACTGGGCCACTGTCTGGTACTGGTCCGTGGCCCGTTAGGGAAAACAGGGCCAGGCATCACCACCTGAGCTCTGCCTCCCCCGCCCATTGCCTCCTCCCCCTGTCCCCCAGTCACCCCCTGCCCCAGTCCATGGAAAAATTGTCTTCCATGAAACTGGTCTCTGGTGCCAAAAAGGTTGGGAACCACTGCCTTATGCCACTTTAGATGGGTTTCCTGTATCAATTCCAGGGTGCGTGCGATTTCCATTCTAGGTGTAGGGCTTTGCTTACATGCTGGGTTACCTCTGATACAAAGGAGGGTCCGTTATCACTTTTGTGAAATGCCCAGGGCTCCATGGAGTGTGCTCCTGGGTCCTGTTGACAGTGGGGTGCCTGCTGATATCCTCGCTGTAGGAGGAGGAGCTGCCGAGCCGTCTCTGCAGCTCCCCGCCCATGGCGTCCATCACCAGCATGCCATTCTCTATCTGCTCGGCCTCTTTCCCTGGACGGCTGATGCCTGTTATCCCCTCATCCTCCGAGGCCTGTTCCAGCTCTGCACTGGTGTAAGTGTGCAGGAACTTGGCTTGGAACCTCAGACGTTCTCTCCACTGGGGTAGGACAAGCCTTTATCCAGCCTGAAAATGTATCTACCAATACAAGCCTAGGCATCTGTGTGAAACTGCCAATCGCTGAAAGGATGGACCCCTACCTGTTGGGCTCCCTGTGCAGCGCGTCACCTTGGACCTTCTGACCTTGGACCGTCCCAAGCACATAAACAGTTTGTTGCAAACGGGGTCCTCTCAAATGAGGTGCTACCAAATGCTCTCAATGTGTGCATTCATGCAGGTGCCCCACAAGAAGCTGAACCAAGGCCTCAGGCAGGAGAACAAGTCCATGAGAATTCTGTCTCCATTTAGCTATGTCATCCCAAATGTCAGAGCCTCAGTCTCTAGTTTTAAATGGGATCTAAATCTAGTGAGGGGCTGGTTTTGTGGAAGACAATTTTTCCACGGAGCTGGATGGGGATGGGTTCGGGAAGATTCAAGCACATTACATTTTTTGTGCAGTCAAACCTCTCTGCTAATGATAATCTGTATTTGCAGCTGCTCCCCAGCGCTAGAATCACTGCCTCAGCTCCACCTCAGATCATCAAGCATTAGATTCTCTTAAGGAGCCAGCAACCCAGATCCCTCACATGTGCAGTTTACTGTAGGGTTCGAGTTCCTGTGAGAATCTAATGCCCCTGCTGCTCTCATAGGAGGTGGAGCTTATATGGTGATGTGAGTGATGGGGAGTGGCTGTAAATACAGATGAAGCTTGTGGCTCAACTCCTGCTATGCAGCCCGGTTCCTAACACGCCACGGCCCTGGGGCTTGGGGGCCACAGTTACAGAGTAGACGATTCAGGAGCAGGCACAGGGAAGAGATGTGCAGGGCAAGTTTTGCGGGGTGGGAGGATGGTGCAGACATCCATGCCCTCTTCAATGTGCCACCCTCCCAGCACCGAGCAGGAAGCTCTTGGAACCCCATGGTTTAAGGGTTTTTATCAAGTTTCTTTACATAGTCTTGTTGATTAAATCATTGGCCATTGATGACTGAACCTAATCTCTCAGCCCCTTCCCCACTCCTGGAAAATCACATGAGCCCAGGAGTTCAAGTCCAGCCCGGGCAACATAGGGAGACCTTGTCTCTAGAAAGAATAAAAATAAAATACAAAATTTGCCCTGATTTTGTGAATAAAAGCATCTTAGTTTAAGTTTTATCCCTCCTTTTATGTGTGAACGTTAACAAATGGCTTATGTAATAAAAACTTAGCTCTAGTGATTTGACTATCTGCCTTCCCATTGATTCAGAAATTTTTGTCAAAGAAAAAGTTTGTTTAAATGCAGAATGAGTGTTTTATATGCACCACAATCAAAAGAAGTGTTTTAATTTTAACTAATGATTCACCATAATTGATGCTTGACTAATAACTCTCCATAATTTACTTAAATGGGAAAAATATATAAAATACCACTTCAGGAATGAAAGACAAAGCAATACTACTTAAACTATTCCACAAAAAAAAAAAAAAACAAGTTTAGGTTTTGAGTCTATTATAAAGATGATATTTTCCTCTTTCCAACTGATCTTTAAGGATATTTGACAAAGTTGAAAAATCCTTTCTCCTTTCCATGGGCATACCATAGCTCTACGTTTATTTGAGTCTTCCTTAACGTCTCTTAATGGGTTATAATTTTCCCTTTAGAAGTTGTATGTGTCTTTCCTAAGTACTTAATATTCTTTGATAATATTGAAAATGGTGGCATCTTTTTTAAAGACTTTTTTTTTTTAAAGATAGAGTCTTGCTTGGTTAACTAGGCTGGAATGCAGTGGTGTGATCATAGCTCACTGCAGCCTCAAACTCCTGGGCTCAAGGGATTCTCCCACCTCAGCCTCCCAAGTAGCTAAGACTGCAGGTGCATTCCACCACCCCTGGCTAATTTTTCTATTTTTTGTGTAGAGATGGGATCTTCCACGTTGACTTTTCTATTTTTTATAGAGATAGGGGTCTCATTATGTTGCTCAGTCGGTCTCAAACTCCTGGCCTCAAGCAATCGTCCTATCTCAGCCTCCCAAAGTACGGGAATTATAGGTATGACCAACCATGCCTGGCCTAAAAACATTTTCTAGTTGTTTGTTCCTGTTGCATAGAGATTCAACTGACTTTTTAATATTTTTTAATTTTTATTTTTTAGAGATGGGGTCCCGCTCTGTTGCCCAGGCTGGAGTGCAATGGCCCAATCATAGCTCACTGCAGTGTTGAATTCCTGGGCTCAAATGATCCTCCTGCCTCAGCCTCCCAAGTAGCTAGGACTACAAGCACATGCCACCATGCCCAGCCAATTGAAGTTTATTTATTAATCTTATATTCAGCCACCTTGCTAAAATCTTCTGTTATTAATAATAATTTTCTATGAGGGTTTTCTATGTGAATGATCATCTAATCTGCAAAAATGATAGATTTATTTCATTCATCCCAATTCTTACACCCTTACACCTCTAATTTTTCTCTCTTGTCACATTTTACTAATTATTTCCTACAATAGAATTAATGATGAGGACATTATTGCCTCAATTCCAATTTCAAAGAGAATGCTTCTAATGTTTGCCTATTTGGGATAATGTTGTCTCTAGTTTTTTGGGTTTTTTTTTTGAGACAGAGTCTCACTCTGTCACCTAGGCTGGAGTGCAGTGGCATCATCTAGCTCACCACAACCTCAAGTCCTGGGCTCAAGTGATCCTCCTGCCTCAGCCTCCTGAGTAGTTGGGACTGCAGGTGCATGCCATCACGCCCAGTTGATTCAATAACTTAACAATGTATGTTCTTTCCAAATTGGTCTGTAGATTCAATGCAATTCCAGTCAACATCTCAACAAGAATTTTATGGAACTTGATAAGATGATTTTAAAATGTATAAGGAAGAGTAAAAGGTCAAGAATAGCCAGGAACCTTCTGAAAAAGAAAAGCAAAAAGGGAACTTGTCTTGCCTAATATAGGACTCATTATGAGTCCTAAATAATTAAACATGTGATACAAATTAATCAACAGAATAGATTAGAGAGACTAGGAACAGATCCATTCATGTCTGGACTTTTGGTATATATTGGGATGGCATGTCAGGTAAGTGGGAAAGGAAGAAATTGGTTATTTAATACAGACAAGAAAAAAGATTATCCATTTGGAAAAAGATGGAACTAGATCTCTAGCTCATACTATAAAAAAAAAAAAAATCAACTCCAGATGGATTAAGGACTTAAATGTCAAAAATAATACTTTAAGAAAACTTTTAATAGAAAACATGGATGATGAGAGTAGGAAAAAATGTCTTAAGAAACAAAAAACATTATCTATAAAAAGAAAAGGTAAGTAAACTTGACTATTAAAATTAAGAACTTTTGCTTGTCAAAAGACTCCTAACTAAATGCAATATATTATCATCCTATGGTGGATCTTAGAAGAGAAAAAAGAACATTAGTGGAAAAATTGATGAAATCTGAATGAAGTCTGTAGTTAGTTAATAGTATTGTGCCACTGTTGATTTCTTAGTTGTGACAAAGGTACTGTGCTTATGTAAGATGTTAGCATCAGAGAGAGCTGAGTAAAGGATATGGGAACTCTTTTACTATCTTTGCAACTATTCTGTAAAGCTAAAATTATTCCAAAATAAAAAGTTTCTTTGAAAAAAGAAATGTGGCAGGGCATGGAGGCTGATGTGTGTAATCCCAGCACTTTGGGAGGCTGAGACAAGAGGATCACTTGAGCCCAGCAGTTTGAGGTTTCGGTGAGCTGTGATTGTACCAATGCACTCCAGCCTGGGTGACAAACTGAGCCTCTGTCTCTAAAAAAGAAAAAAGAAAAGAAAAGAAGAGGAAAAAAATTGTTAAAAAACCCCTTAAAGAAAGTAAAAAAGGTAATTTACAAATTGGGAGAAAATATTTGTAATACACACAACCACAAAGGTACACATAATCAAAAAGGTTTAACATCAAGAATATATTTTTAAAAAAATACTCCTACAAATGAATAAGAAGAACACAACCCCAAAGGAAAATGAGCAAAAGACATAAATGAAAATCCCATAAAAGAAAAAACACATATGACTGTAACATTACTGATCAAGAAAAAGCAAATTTAGACCACGATGAAACACCATTTTATGTCCATTTCAATGACAAAAATTTTAAAGTCTGACAGCACCAAATATTGGAGAGGATGTAGATCCACAAGATCTCTTGTACATAGCTTTTGAGAATATAAATTGGTGCAACCACTTTGGAAGAGTGTTTGGCATTATTTTCTGAAATTGAACATTCACATACTCAACAGCCCAGCAATTCCACTCCTAGATACATCCCCCAGAGAAACTCCAGCGCATCTACATCAGGAAGCATGAAGAGAATGTTCCTAGGAGCACAATTAACAATAGAAAACACCTGGAAATAACTCAAATGTTGATAAGAATGTGAATGAATAGACTAGAACATCCACGTAATGACGTGTTATTCCACAGACAAAATTAAGTGAAAAAAAGATGTCCCAAAAGTTTTCAGCATGATATCCTTTTAAGAAACTAATAGACAAATAAAAAGTACTTTTAAGAGATATCTATCTATAGCAAAGCTATAAAAAAGAGTAAATGAATTATGGAGATAAGATGGTTACCTCTGAAGGTGGGAGGTAGGAGGTAGAAAGGTGGGAGTGCAGAGATAAAACAAAGTTAAGTTAGGTGGTAGGTTTTGTGATGGGTGCTTATTGCATTATTAAATCTAATGAAATAATAAAAGATGGTTTGATGATGAGAGTGTGTCATGAAACAAGGATTATTATTATATTAACCCAATTATATGCATATACCATTTTTTAAATAAACAAAATAAAATAAACAATCTTGCCATACAAGGCTCTTCAGTTTTTCACCTACTTTTCCAGTTTTATTTCCCATTCATTCATCTAATGTTTCCAAGTACCAGGGACCAGCTAGGGACCAGCCCATAAACAAGACAGCATGAAATTTACATTAAACAACTAGCACATTAAACATTTAGGGCTCTATTAAAGTCCTTATTTACTATCTTCTTTGTATTTGAGATACTTGCCATACATATCTCCCCCACCACCAGACTCACGGCAGGGCCATTCATTCCTCCAAGGCATCACGCTTACATTTCACACCCAGCACAGTCTTTGCAGGGCATGAGTTCAGTATTGTTCAATGAATGAAGATAGTGGAAGAATGGAGAATTGAAAAGAAAGGAGAGAAGGAGATGGACATAATTGGCCTCTTTTCTTTCCCCTTCCTGGGAGAGGTAAGATTTGGCTCTCTGCTCCAACTTCTCCTCCTACCTCTTTGAGCAGGGTAGAGATTCTCTTCTCTTTCCATTCTCTCTAGTAATCTTATCTTTTCTTCTCTTCTTTCTTTCTCGCTCTCTCTCCACCTCCCTGTCGCGCCCGCCTTGCCCGCAAGGAAGACACGGCAACTGGAGTTCTTCTGACAGCGCTTTAATGGGGATATTCTTTCTTCTTACATGTTGCGGAGACCCTGAATGGGGAAGCACACACGCTTTTAAGGCCTTGGCGGACCTGAAACCTCTGGGGATAGGTTGGGAAGGAGATGC
>CAUYPO010101669.1:0-10352 GCA_963574435.1 Cheirogaleus major
CTTCTTTCCATTTACTATTCTTGAGCGTAGTTGTAAAGTATAAATTGTCACTATAAAACCAATGCTGAACATATGTTGCAATGATGAGGCAGGAAGCATAAATAGAGCAGTAATCCTCTAACAGAGCCTGGAAATCCTGTAACCCCCAGGGATTTGTTGGTAAATGCTGCCTCTGCATATTGAGCAGGTAAAACCCCAGATTCCTTCCTCAGGTGACTATTATGTGACTTCCTGAAATTCTCAGGTAGGACACACTATTGCTTAAATGCAGATTGTTTTATCATAATTAGAACCGTTTTAGAAATGCATTTTGAAATTATTATATTTGTATAGACAATAGGATGTTGTGTGAAACTTTTCATGTTGTTAGCAATTTCAGTGGCTCCCAGCTGTGAACGAAAGGCATTCTGTGGTTCAACTAGCAAATCCAAAGATGCGCCTGTGTTTACAGCCAGCTACCCCCAAGGCTAACTGGAGAGAGTGTTCAGAGCTGGCTGTCTCACCAGGGCACATGATGCCTGCCTGCGGAGAGGGGACATGGCAGCCTGTGTTGGAAAGCGCAGTTTGCAGGGAGAGAGATGCTTTGCTCTTGGCAACCCAAAGAGCTGGAGGTGCCAAGAGAATCCTCACAAGGCTTGGTGCTGCCTGAGCAAGAGGAAATGGGCACTTTTTGCTTAGATGTCTGCTCAGTCAGGGGCTTGTGGATCTGTCTTGTTTTCCTTAAGCAGGGGGAAAGCTCATTGGTGACCTTGTATCTCAGGGACTGCCAGGTAGGGAGAGGGGTCAGGGTTGTTTGTGGTTTCTGGACAGTGAGGATGATGGATCCGATGGATCCTTTATACCTGAGAGATGATGCAGAGGGGAGATGAAATTCAGAGCTACAGGTTTGCTGGAAACACCAGAGGAAGGGAAGGAAAGAAGTACAGGCCACAGAGCAGGGCCACGTGCATGTGCTAGCTGGGGGTGGGCAGTGCAGGGAACCAGACTTAGCAATGAATGAGGGAGCTTTAAAGGGTTGAGCCCCACTTCAGCCTTATGTTGGCACCACTGCCCATCCCTCGAGACTGCACTCAGATCAGCAACTGTGAGCGACCAAAGACATGGCTGCAACCTCGCTCAGGTAAGTGAGGATATATTTAAGCTTTTCAAGACACTGAAGAAATCTGCAACAAGAATAAGAAAAAGGGTTATAGAGCACATCATGCCCCCTCTCCAAAGTAAAAATACTGGAACTGTATAGCTGGATCTTTCCAGTGCTGGGGTTATGAGGGAAAGTTTCAAATTAAAATTGTGATTTAATTTCTAAAAATTATCAGAAATGAGTCTTTGAAAATGAAACAAGATTTCTGTGACAATCAAAACTGGTCAGAAGTGAGCCCAGTGACTGACCAGTGGCAGCACAGGTAAGGGAGGGTGGCAATTAGATAAGGGGTGGCTGAGGGCGTGACAACCTGGGATTTTATCATATTTTGAATGATTCCTTTGGAATTCAAGAAAAGGAAGCATGCAGGGAGATAAACAGTTTAGGAATTTGGGGAACTAACTAGCAAAATGAGGTTGATAGTGTATGGGGGTCACAGGAAGAACATTCACGTAATTTGAGAAAATTAGCAAAAGAGTGGGTTCTTTAGTTGGAGAGGGTCTCCTGAAAGTAGCCAAAGCCCATAGAAATAACTATTGCTTTATCAATATAGAGGTTACACACCATTCCAATATGGTCCTCAAACTTCTCTTGGAGGTGACAAGGCAACCAGAGGTAACAGCCTAGAGGGGAGGTCAGAGGTCAGGGTTAAGGACAGGTCTCCAAAACTTGGTCCACATGTCCAATGGAAAGAATGTAAAAGCAGATATGCTAAGCATGGCAAAACTCTCAAATTTCCTTCCATCTCTTGGAACTCTTGGTAATCTTAAATACAATACCTACAATGAGAAGAAATAATTAAAAATGGTACAACTTATGCACAAACTGGAGTGCTATAGTAGACCAAAGCACTAATTATTTAAAACCAATTAATAAAACACAACCAGAATTATTTTTATGGTAGGTGAAGGGAACAAAAATAATAAACTGACAGCAAGCAAAATTTTTTTTATGCATTTTAAAAGGGTTATTATAATTGGGTACAATTTATATGGCACAGCTAATGACATTGTCATTACAATGTCCATCTTGATTTCAGACAATGAGGAGCATGTTTTTCTGGTGCCACACTCAGGGACTGCCTTCAAATAGCCCTTGTCAGCATGAGACCAATCTCAGATATGGCTTATTTGTCCAGTTTCTTTCTGAATCCTGAGCATGTATGTGAGAGAGAGTGAGAGAGTGTGTATGTGTCGATAAATATATGTGGATTAGATAATAATCTGTATTAGTTTCCTTTGGCTGTTGTAGTAAATTGTCACCAACTGGTGACTTAAACAACAGAAATTTATTCTTTCATTTCTTGGGCCAGAAATTTGAAATTGATTATCACTGGGCCAAAACCAAAATGTCAGCAAGGAAGTGCTCCCTGCAGAGGCTCTAGGAGAAAACTCTTCATGCTTGTGGTGGCTTCTGCCTGCATTCCTTGGCTCGTGGCTACATCACTCCAATCTCTGCTTCTGTCTTCACATGACCTTCCCTGTTGGGTGAGAATCTCCCTCTGCCGCTCCCTTTCTTACAAGAAGATTTGTGATGGCATTTAGCACCCACTGGGATAATTCATGATAGGCTTCTCATCTGAACATCCTTAATTTAATCATATCTGCAAAGACCCTTTTCTCTGAATCGTGAATGTGTGGTGTGTGTGTGTGTGTGTGTGTGTGTGTAGTTGAGTATTTTTTTCCCTTCAGTTACTGTCCAGCTGAGTCAGTCTCCCTAAGGAGACCCACTTCTCAGCAGTGATGAAGAACAGCTCTTAGCTGTCACACTGTTTGGTGACTGCTGACCATCTCTGCCTACCACCTCAGACCTGTGGGCCCATCTCTCACGTTTCTTGCTCCATGCCGCCATCACTTGTTAGTTACCCTGAAGTCATAGCTTTCACCGTTGATGCTCACATCAGAAAAACCAAAATTTTTGATTGTGAAAATTCCAAAGCACACAGCGGTACAGAGCCCAGCCTCAGAGGTCCCTTGATGTTGTGAGTGGATTTCTCTGGGTGCCAGAACCTCGGCCTCTGAGGGTGTCTAGTGCAGAAAGTCTGCAGCGACAGGATTTCAGGAGCCTGCACCGCAGGAGTGAGCATCCTCCTCTGGTAAAGAGTCATTCATGTGTTGGACAGTGGATGGCTGCTTATGAAGCAGCGTTTCACTAGCCTCAGTCCGGAGGAACAACTGCTCATCTGCCAGGTCCTGTGGAAATTACTGAACTGTCTTAAAACTGTAAAAATCAACACTCAAGAACTCTGCAGCTTGGCCTTGGGATTCTCAATATGACTAAAGATTCAGCCCCCATTGAAGACAATCATAGAGGGAGTTCAGTCATACACGTACTAGGCCTAAAGTAAAGTTCAGGTGAGCACAGGGCTGGCTGCATAGAACATGTCCTTCTCTGGTGACATAGATGTACATTCTCATGAAATGACAACAAACAGGAAACCATAACTTCTCCAAATAAACAAAGCAAGGAACCATTGACTGACCCTCACGAGATAGCAATATATGAGTTCTCTGACCAAGAATTCAAAATATTAATAGCAATTTTAAGGATATTCAATGATCTCCAAGATATCACAGAAAAGCAATTCAGAAATTTTGAGAGAAATTTAACAAAGAGATTAAAATGATAAAAAGGAATCAAATATAAATCTTGGATGTAAGAATAGATTTGCTGAACTGAAAAATTCACTGGAGGCTCTCAACAGCCAAAGGGGTAAGCGAGGAAAGAATCAGCAAGGTCAAAAACACACAGGCAGAGGAGAATAAATGACTGAAGTCTCTTACCCCACCACAGCTTCCCTTTCTGGAAAAACTGAGAAACATGGACAGAAAGACCTGTCACCAGGAGGCAGTTGGGCAGGGTGGGCAGCAGCCAGACTTGCACCCAGGGTGCAGCTGACAGAAGTTGACAGAACTTTGTTTTTTGAGGAGATGGAAACCTCTGAGGGACTAGATTGTAACCAACATCTGGATTCTCATACAGAAAATTGTATGCTTTATCCGTGGGGTGTGTCTTAAAATAAACAAGGAACACTAGATACTAGTCTTTCTTATCTTTTTTGTGATAAGTCTACGTTTTAACTCACATATCAAATGTCTGCTCTGCATATGGAATGATGACATAGTTACTTGAACACACCACTGGCCTTTTGAATTAAAGGAACAGTTTTATTTAATAGACTCATTTTGTTGACAATATATTTAGAGCAAAAATTTTCCTTTATAGAATAAAACTTTACCATTTTGGCTAATGCTCTGAAATTACTATGAATTAATAAAAAGTAAGCTAGAGATTATCTAAAGACACGTAATTTTATTAGTTTGAATTCCAATTAGAAGTAATACATTGGAAAAATAAAGTAGCACCAGATTCAAGTTCATAAACATTTCTTTAACAAATTAAATATGTTTATAATTAGAACCCCAAAACTTCCAAACATATTACATGTCTCATCCTAACTTAAGTATCACTGGGGATTTGGTGAAGTATGTTTGGAAAGTGTCTAGGCAGGGGTCTATTTGTTTAGGAGCCAGAAGGGACGCTGAAGAGGCTGAAAGTTATTGACTTGTAGGGTCAAAATATAACAATATAGGAATAGTAGTTAGGTTTTTCTTGCTCAGGCAAGTATTAGGCCTGAAGTAAGTCTGTACATTATTTTTATATGTAAATTTTGAATCAGCATGTTTATATCTTTGCCCTGTCTCAGAAGAGCACTCAATTTTCTTTTGTAAAATAGCTTCTAACAACCATCTGTTACTTAAGTTTTTTCATTAGTTTAAAGAAAAGAGAATGGAAATAAAATAAGCATTTCTAGATATTCTTTTAAAAATAGAAATCTATCTTCAGATCTTTGCTGAAGGAAGTATGTTTAAAGCTTTGACCTGACATCATCAAAAAAATTCTCAAGAAATTTCCCTTCCAAACCTTTGTTTGTCGAAGTCATTTTGTTTATATCCTAACTCAAGACAATTCAATCAAACCTATTTATGAACAGAATCATTAATAATATTAATGTATTTAAGGATATTACAGTAGTAACATGCCAACAAGTATACATTTTTTTGATCTGAAAGAAGCTTAGCAGGTGCCAAAGAGGAATACAGAATTAATTGCATCAAAATGACATTTGCTTTAAGTCATTTTTATGTGCGTGATGATTTTTCTCAGTGCATATGTGTCTGTCTAAACATTTGTGTCATGGCTGGGAAAATTAGGATATAAAAAAGTCTAAAACAGTTACATATTTTTATCTAAAACTTGTTCCTAGAGATTGTTTCTTTTCCCCTGTTTTGGCGGTGGGTCTTCAGTCATCTAAACTATAAAATGCCTGCTGTTTATTTAGGCAATTTTTAAATTCGCTGCTGAAGAAGGAATCTAGAAACAGTAAAGTTAAAACATAAATCATCTGAAATAACATTTGTTTCCTTAGAGTCTCATTGTGGAACACTTAAGATTGAAAGAAAAGGTTTTTCTCTTGTGTTAAATATTTTATTTTCTTACAAATGAAATGGTGATTGGACACCAAAAGAGAAACTTGAACTCAATAAAAGTGTCACAGTCTGTATTGAAAATTAAAGATATCTTTTGTCTCAGGAAAATGCTCATTTATATTCTGTGTAAATTGTAGTGACTTATTGTATTTTTTGTCTTGTTTATTTCCTGACAGCCTGCAGGCTATTTGAAATGAGGAGTTTAGCTTACTTTTCTGTCACCACAGAATGATTAACATAGGTCAAGAATATAATTGATGTTCAATAATTCCTTGCTGAATTATATTTCTAATACTATAAACCAGATACTTCCCTAAATACGTTCTGTTGAGAATTAGGCTATCTAGATAGAAGCTCATAAAACATTAGCTCCATGGTCAAATACATTTGAGAAACTGTGTGGTTTATTCTTTTATTGGAAATTTAAAATTTCTGCACCCATATTAAACGAGGCTATGAAAAGTTCTGTGGTTAAAAGGTTAGCTTTGGTTAACCTGATGTTCCCAGACTAATTTGGTCATAGAACCATATTTTAATATGACACATATCAACCTCCTATAAGACTATTGGGAAATCTAGTGAAAACAAAGAATTAGAGGATTCTGTCTCCTAATCTCAGCTTTCAGTGCAACATCAAGGACTCTAATTCTGACTTGACTAAAATTTAGAAGCAAATCATGAGCCTTTTGGGACTAGAATAAAATGCAAAATATTATAGCCATTCCTGTTTCTTATTCTAGCTCAGAGAATGTAGCTGTAGTCAATTGTGTCCCTGGAATACTACTAAAAGAAATTATGTATAATAACTAAATATATTAAAGCAGCTAAAGGCCAAGCACATAATATTCTTTATTTGAGGCATTTAGTCAAATCAAAATTATATGGTGTATTCTTATGATATTTGAAGGAAATATTTCCATTAAAATATCTTTTTGCTTTCGCCTGCCACCCCAAAAATGAAAACATAATTTTAATAATCTGTGTTCGGTGTATGTCAAATGTAGACAAACTAAATTCCTGGGATGCTTCTTGCCACAGGCAGACTTGAAAGATGCATGAAAATTCTACTTCTAGCAATATATCCTATAGGTATATTCATATGTGCAAAATGGCATGTGCACCTTGATCATAGTATTATTTGTAATTGCAAAGGATTGAAAACAACAAAAGAATCAGCAATAGAAAACTGATTTTAAAAGTGTGACTTTGGTCCTGTCCTTAAAAATCTTCTGTTCTAAGTCAAGAGATAGCACATACACATATAAGTAAATTTTAGTATTTAAAAAATACAGACATAAGTAAACAGCCTCTGGTTGTTTTTACAGATGTTCAAATACTTTCAGCACTTGCTGGGTCCGTTGTGGTTGTATGTGGCCACATGCTCCCTTGTCCAATGTTGTAAACAGAAAAGACATCTGTCACTTTTAGACTGAATCATTTAGTTTCAGTATGATTCTCTACTACCAGCGCGATCAGACAGATCAGACAGAGGCTGCTCCATTTGCTGAGTTCTCCAGTGATGTAGACATGGAATAGAACTCCCAGTCAACTCATGATAAACATGTAGCATGAGGTAGAAATAAACCTTTGCAGTTTTAAGCTACTGTGATTGGGGGATTATTTATTACTGCAACATATCCTAGGTTATACTAACAGCTTATCTATTTAATTGAATTCAAAGCATCTATAATAAAGAAGAACATTTATTATGGATCGATGTTCACTATATATTGTCTAAGATATATTGTTAAGTAGAAAACTCAAGGTGTAGAACAGTACATGTAGTGTAAAATGTGTGTTTGCTATTATTATGTGTGTTTTCTATATTATTATATATTGCTATGTATAACATAGAACATCTATGAAAATATACTGAAGACCCTGGACATTTTGATTGACTCTAAGGAAGAGTACTTGATGGAGAACAAGAATGGGAGAAGAGTTTTTACTGTATACATACTTGCATTTTTAATTGTTTGAAAACATTATTTATTAAAAAATTAAATTTAGAGAAATATATAGAAGGATTTTATATGAATCCTTCATTGGAAAAAAGAACTTAAGGCCCGCTCTAAATGCCAATCTGGCAGATGTGGTATTGAAATAAGATTTTTTTGTGCCTCTGCTTTGAGAGTTTATCACTATTGTTATATTATTCAAGTCAAATCATAAGTACAGCCTAGAAATTAAGAGGAAAGAAAAGCACTTGTCTGTATCCAACTATTTCAGAGGAAGAAAGTCTCCAAATATTAGTGATTAAAAAATTGTCATTTTAATTGTCAATACATGTGCTTTCTATCAGTGAGGATGTTTTTATTTGTAAACACAGGCTTTTTGTTGGCTAAATAGAAAACTGGGTTCAATAATAAGAGAAATTTGAAATGTTACATAACAAGAATTTAATTGGTAAGTTAGGTTTCAGATGCAATATCTCAGGGTCCGAGTTTCTTGCTTCTGACCTCCTCTATGTAGATTCACGGATATCGAGTTATTACTTTTTAAACTGTACATAGATGTAATGGGTACTGTCAAGCACATTTGTTATGTCCTTAAGTCAGGAGTCAGTAACTTATGGCTGACAGGCAAAACTTGGCCTGCTGCTCATTTTTTGGTGAATTAAGTTTTAGTGGAACAGAGACATGCCCATTCATTTAGGTACTGTCTATGGCTGCTTTTGCTCTACAATGGCAGAGTTGAGTAGTCATGACAAGGACAATATGGCCTGCAAATTATAACATGTTTGCTGCCTGGCCTTTTATAGAATAAGTTTGCTAAACAGTGCCTTAAATATACAGCAGCAAAACCCCTGGCATAGTTCCTGTCCAAATGGAGAATGAACACAAGCATTTATCTCTTCTACCATCTGATAAACCAATAATATAATGGTAATGTGAGTAGACAAGTAAGTGAACTATGAAAGGATGAGAGCATTTAATACATTTCAAAGATTTTCAGATACAATGGAGGGCATGAATGAGATAAAGAGGTGCTTAAAAAATATGGGGTCCAAAGCATGATCCATAAAAGAAAAAAAATCAGTAAATTGAATTTAAAACATTTAAAAAATTTTTTTTGTTCTGGCAAAATCCTGTTAAAAAAAAATGAAATACAAGCCACAGGACTGGCAGAAATCATTTGCAAGTCAATTATCTGTCAAAGAACATATATCCAAAATATATAAAGATCTCTAAACAATAGCAAGAAAGCTAACAATCCAATTAGACATTGGATAAAAACATTGCCAAAGAGGAAATACATAAGGCAAATAGCATATGTAAAGATGTTCAATATCATTAGCCATTAGAGAAATGCAAATTAAAGTCACTACATACCTATCAGAATGATTAAAATAAAAATACTGACAATAGTAAGTGCTCAGCAGTATGCAGAGCAACTGGCTATCTCAAGCATTTTACACTCAAATGTAAAATGATACAGCTGCTTTGGTCTTGTCCTTAAAAACCTTCTGTTCTAAGTCAAGAGATAGCACATACACATATAAGTAAATTTTAGTATTTAAAAAACAATGTTACAGTCATATAGAATTTTAACAACCCATTATTCATGGGCAGATTTTTGGAAGTACGTTATGACAGGTTCAAGAATTGCTGGAGGAGAAAAGGAAGTCAACTTTCAAATTGGTAAAGTCTAGAATAAATGGTTTTTGTAAATTAAGCATGTCACCCTGTGTTTGTTGGTTATTTCCCTGAATTTAACACAGTGGATTTAAATGATCCCAGCATTTTGCTAATGAAGCTTGAAAGGACTGAGGCATAGAGGAAAACGTTGGTATTATTTTGAAAAGACGGTTTGGGTTCAAGTTTAGCCTTTGTCCGTTACTAGCTATGTGACTTGGTCTCTCTGAAATTTCATCTATAAAAAGGGAATAATCCTTCCTCACATAACATAAGATAGAATATTTGAAAGCACTTTGTGATATTAAAGAAAATGCTAGTTACTACCTGGAGGGGATGTTTCTATGCCTAGCAAGGATAAAGGAATTTATTTCATTCCATTCCCAAAACATCTTGGAACAGGTAGGACCCTCTGAGGGGGCTGTTGCAGGTTAGAAGGCCTTACTCAGTCTTGGAGTGAGCATGTGCTGTGTTCACAGTCTGTTCAGCCTGTTTTCCTTACTCTGATACAGACTAATAGACGTGGAACCTCAGCCTTTGCTCTCTTTTTAGGCTGAACTCATTCCACGGAGGAAATGAAGACAGAATTGCTAAGTCATCTGGTCCCCTCGTAAGACTGCAGAATCAAACTGTTTCCTCTTCTAGATGCCAGCTCTTACGGCCACAGGCTTTAATGCTGTGCATTTCTGTTTGACCTCAACAATGTTTAATCTGGCTACACTACAGAGCCTCACAATAAACCACAATGTTAAAACCTGTTTGACAACCACCTTGGTTTCTACCAAAAGCATCTCCTGCTAAATCAGCATTTTAAACACCAATAAGTTTCAGAATGTTATTTACAATACCAGCAGAGGAAAAAAAAATTCATTTACACAGCTTCATTTTTTGCCAGTGGGTTCATCACAACTAACACATCCACCCAACTTTTGGAATTTAAGCTTGGGCCAACGTATGATATAGATTATTTCCCCATTTGTGAAGTACTTTCATATATACTATTATCTTTTGATTCTTTCAGGAAGAGTGGGAGGTAATTACTGTATTTTAGAGATTTGGAACTGATAACAGTTATCACTTGCCTAA
>CAUYPO010101670.1:0-16275 GCA_963574435.1 Cheirogaleus major
AATAATAATAATAATTATTATTATTATTATTACCAGCCATGGTGGCACACACTTGTAGTCCCAGCTACTTGGGAGGCGGACGCAGGAGGATCACTTCTCTTAAGCCCAGGAATTCAAGGCTGCAGTGAGGTATGATCTCTCATGGATGACAGAATGAGACCCTGGTCTCAAAAAAAAAAAAAAAATGGACATGAGCTGCTTCTGAGCAGGGACATAAACTCTAAGTACAGTGGCTTTCTTCAGCTGAGAGAGGTTCCAGGAGAAGGCTGGTGGCTGAGAGTTAACAGCCGGCAGAAGTCTAAGCAGCAGGAGGAATAATTCCTTCGGCCCTGAAGAGGGATCTGGGTAGAAAAACACAGTACTCACTACATGCCACATTGTGTTTTTACAAATTTTTTATTATTTATTTATATTTTCTCTATAAATCAATTTTAAAATTGGCTTATCAAGTTTCTTTATAATGCCGGTTTGAAATGCATTTGGAATTCCATTAAATTAAAGATTAACTGGCTGTATCATATAATCCATCCAAAAATATGAAAAAGAATTTCTTTTTACTGTTGAATATATAGTTTTCTCCAGAATATGTTTAAATAACCAATAATTTTGCAAGACATTTGGTGAGTCCTTTTTCTCTGAAGACTCAAGCGTTTATTGTGCATGGTCCCCGTCTGTGCTGTGCTGTAACACCACGCTGTGTGGTTTCAGAAACAGGATTCCTTGAGGAAAGTGACAGCTCATAAGTCCAGGCTCAATAAGAAGAGAAGCAAAGGCCCAAGTTTTCCATTCTCTCACATCCCATGGAGGGATGTGCTGAGAGGCCTGGATCTTCCTGGGCCCACAGCATCAGTCTGAGCTGCAGTGGAAGAACACTTCCCCTAAATATTTTCTTTGTTATGGTGCAGACCAAAGGACAATCTTTTCAGGGAAAAAAAAGTCTGGTGCCCAGTAGTCTGGGGTTGTAGTGCCAGCTATTTTCAAGAGGTGTCTGGGAAGGCAGCTGCCTAGCCCTCAGAGACCTTGGGCCCATGAGATTCTGCAGACCCCTGACAAAGGGAAGCCAAGCTTGGTGCAACACTTTTAAGAGAAATAGAAGAAGGAGCTGATTTGTCCAAGGAACGAACAATAACATCTGGAGTCACTTTTACACGATTCTTCTCATTGCACCACATCTTTCTTCTGGAAGACCAGTTTTCTTCTATTTTTAATTATTTCTTCCACCCCATTCTTTCTATTCTTTCCTTCTGAAATGATTATTTGAATTCCTGGATCTATTTTCAATGTTCCTAATTATATTCACAAAATTTCACCTCTTATGTATCATTTTTATCTCTTTAACTTTGAGGCACATATCAGTATCATCTTTGATACCAATGTCATTGTAGCTGTGCTTTGTCCTACTTTATTAACACTTATGTGGAGGGGCTTCTTTTTCATTTAAATTTAATTCTCAAGAACTCAGTCTACTTGGCTACTTTTATTTTAGAGCAGTTGTTTCTTGTTTTAGAGGTATGCTATTGTTTTGGATCTCTGAGGTTATTAAAGATGCTATATTGAATGCTATCTTCCATTTGTGCATTGGTCTGGGTTTCCCTGGGAGGTTTATTTATTCAGTCTGTTGCATCTCTTTCTTGCCTTTGCTTCCCTTCAGTTGTTTGACATTTTAGTTTGTTCCTAATTATAACTAATAAGCTTTATTTATCAATGTGTTAGGTTGAAGTGTTTCTAAAATACAGGTAAATAAGTTCTTTTTCCCACAAGGAATGCTGAACCTGATTATGAAGGGTCCGGGCTGAGAGCAAGAATAGAGGAGGTGGTAGAAATGGGAAGAAGGTTCATGAGTGGTTGGGGTTTTCCTTGGAAGAGAAGGGGATTTATGGGCACAACAGTTTTTTGTCTGCCATAGCAGCTTTTTCTTGCCCAGTATCTATGTAGGGAGTCTCCAAGGGTAGAAATTCCATTTTATTTGAAAAGCTGTTTCATAGTTTTAGCTTCTAGGAAAATTCCTTAGTGACAGACTGATCCAACTGTTCCACAGCCCTTGAATTAATCACCTTGCTAAACACCTGACAGGTTTGGTCCTACTCCCAGTTCCAGCCACCTTTGGAATTGGGATACTTAGGAAGTCCTGCCAAGTAAATTCACTTGTTTGGTGGTTGTCTTTTCTACTTGTTCTGAATTGCAGGTGACTGAGCTCAGTTAGGTTTCATAAACAATTTGTTTGATGCTGTCAAGAAATTCTTCTATGCTCTGATCATTTAATCACACCTTTTTGCTTTTTTTTTTTTGCAGTGGTACCATGGATTTAGTGGTACAATGTTGTTTTTGAAGTGTTCTTAGATTTCAGTAGGATTTG
Organism: Cheirogaleus major; assembly: GCA_963574435.1. Classification (NCBI taxonomy): domain Eukaryota; kingdom Metazoa; phylum Chordata; class Mammalia; order Primates; family Cheirogaleidae; genus Cheirogaleus; species Cheirogaleus major. The sequence goes on from CAUYPO010101670.1 coordinate 2,357, forward strand.
GGGAATGAGGAAAGGTAGTCGTGGAAGCTTAGTCAAACATCATGAATAAGAATCTTACTGGATAAGAATTTAGAAAATGGAAACCAAACACTCAAAATCCCACTAACTAATAGAACAAATGTCTTTCCTCAGTAAACCATATCTTTTTTTAAACATAGTCATCTAAAATTGACTTAAGAGCAGATGGAATAGATATGGTAGAAACAAAATCCCAGAAGAGGCAAGAAGCAATAGAGTCCAGCATATACACAAGGGAATTCAGCCCAGAGAGGTGAAAAACATTAATTTTCTGAGAACTGAGAGAAAAAATTTAGAGACCACCATGTACTGTAGTGAAGACAAGTGCCTCATAAATCTCATGTTGTTTTCATCTTCTTCATTCAATAAAAAGCTTAGTCATTAATTAAAAGCTAAGAAAAGAAAATGAAAATGTTGGAGAAGAAAAAGATCTGAAATTATCTTTTATGGCAATGTTTTTTTAAAAAAAACTAAATAAGACAAAAAGAATAAAATTATAAGCAACAGTAAAATAATTATTTTGTACAGCATGCATCGAGAGGCACAGAGAGAGAGAGAGCGAGCGAGCGCAGAGAGAAACACTGAAGATGAGGAGTAGCCCCGCTGGTGCAAGACAAGTTGAGGGAGGTCGGATGTGAGAGAATCTGTGGTGTAATACAAGACTAATATTAATTTAAAATAGATAAACCTATATAATTAATCTGAATTAATTTAAAATAGACAAATTAATTTAAAATAGAGAAATTTCTCCCTCAACTTTTCAGCCATTTAAAATAGGAAAAAATTGGGAGTATTTTCCACACTTTGTGGCTTTTTCTCTTTGCAATCTTTTTTTTTCCCTTTACTTTACTTTTCTTTCTTTCTTTCTTTTTTTTTTTTCTTTGCCTGAACTCTTTCTTCCAGCACTTTTTCTGCTGCCAAGAGCCTACGTAGTGCTCAGCCATGGTCAAAGCTAGGTATATATCATTCTGGCTCCTCGCTCTCCTGTGATTCGTGGCTCTATAGCTGCTGCTGCGAAAGTTCATGTGCTTTTATTTTGGAATCTTATCACTTTCACTTTCCTTACCAGGAGAGAAAATCCCAAATACCTGTCTGACCCTCTCTTCTTCTATATTTCACATCTTAGTCCCCCCCTCCTTAATAGAGATAACAATCTTAATTTTTTAGAAAACTCCAATGGTATTTTAGTAGCTGAAAGATCAAATCTAAATGTTGTACATGAGTACCTAAGGATTTGCTTCATTTTCTTTCTTGGCACAGCCATGTCTAGTTCCCAACCCTGTACCCTAAACATATGAACTCATCTCACCTCAGTTACCACTTTTCTTTGACATGAAATGTCTGTTCTAGGAAGGCTGGTTTCCTGCCTGCCACCAGCCATTCCCTGATCTCTCTCATCTGCCCTTTGGTCATGAAATAATCTTTACCTCCATGTATCCAAATTATGGCCATCATCCAAAGCACATCTTATCTCCTCCTCAATGATAAGTCCCTGTTTAATGTGGCTTTCATGGATTGCTTGTTTTTCTGAATTTTGACAATCCTTATTATGTCTGCCATTTATATTTTGTTATCTGAATGGTAGAAGAGTGTGGCATTACTGTAACTTTTTATTTAATGGAACAGTTATTGGAACTTCCTTTATTCAACATGTCTTGTTATTTACAAGAAGTTGATTAACAAAAGTTTTTTTGACTTAAATTCTCTCCAGAATTTATTGAATGTAAAATTCAAAGAAAATTCAATCTTTTCTAAGGACCAAAAAGAGTCAAATAATATTTTTTCACTCTCAGTTAACTCAAAGGGTAACAAAAGAGAAAATAACTAAATATTCTTTTATTGAAGTACATTTGCAAAATTCCCCTATTTGAAAATTGTTCTTAATAGCCAGCTCTGTGTTTTGGGTTTCATCACTGGAGGATTTTGAATAAGGTGGTATTCTGCCTTTTGTTGTAGTTAGAGGAATAAGATAATGTTATTTCTTTCAATGTAAAACCCCTACATATGAATTTGATGTGAGGGGTCAGTTAGAGCCAGCTAACTCAAAAGAAAACAAAAAATGTTATCTTTGAGAAATAATCCTGTTTAAAAAATAGTACAATATGTTTTAAGGAAAACTGTACAACATTCAGGGCTGTATGGAACTCAATTAATCTGTAAGCCATTAAGTAAATGAAATTTTACAATGTTTCCTTGCTTCTCTGAAGTATCAATACATCATAGCAGTCTGGCAAGGCTCTCAGCCTTTACAAATAATAGAGTTAGAGTCCCACACACTGAGTATTCCAAGGATCTCAGCTCTTTGCCTGACTCGCCTCAAGTGCAGGAAGAAAAACTATGCTCACCATTGAGAAGGAGGGAGGGGTATGGGATGGAGGGAGAGAGAGAGGGAACTCTTACTTCTTTGTTTCTGGGAATCCTTTCCACACCAAGAAATGGGCTCTACAAGTCCCTCCAAATCTCAGCATGGGAGCCACTTCCTTTGCACGAAAACCGAGTGGTGCCTTTTATATCCCTGCAAAAGTTCTTCTGTAGAGTCAACAGGGTAGTGTAGGTTAAGGTAAGGGACTTTAACATGTTGCAGAGCCTGCTGGGATTCCTGAGAGTGTCTCATACTCTGTACTTCATCATTCTGTTAGAGACTGCACATACTTCCTTCCAAATTTCCTTTCTTTTTTTAATGGAAGTAAAGTATATTTTGTAAAATAAAAAGAAGGGAAAGTCTTTGATTCTGTAGGCTGGAAAACTAATCCAAAGAATACTACTGAAGATGGTTTGTAGGACTTAGATAGGTATACTATTTGCTTACCATCATTCAATAAATCACCAACTTTATTTTTAGTATTTACCAAATTCAGTGAATTCTTATTGGGAGCAATAAGAATGAAATGAAAAGAGACAGAAGAGTTCTGGCCTCCAAAGTAGGTCAGACAATCGACCATGGGCATCCAAAACAGCATGGCCACAAGTAAAGCAGATTATTTTTACAGTGTTTATTCAGGGTGCCTAGTGCTTTGTATATCATAGTAGAAAGCACTTATTATCAGCAATGGGAAAAACAGGTTGCCAAATTTAGAGACCACTCAACATTCATGAGCCTGGAGATTCCAGGCAAACCCGAAACCTCTTGTTGGGTTTGCATCTGGGTTGATTTACCTTTGGCAAGAGACTGTGTTTCTTTTGTTTCTTTTTTCAGAAGAGTAAAACAATTCCCTCAAACAAATCTTAAATTAGTGATTTCTTCAAGTTGTGATATATATAGATAATTTTTATAGAAGTTGTATATATATAGTAGAAAATTATGAAGACAGAAAATAAAAATCATAAACAATAAAAAAATACATTCAATGTTATACCTTATACCCTTCTGAATCTCTTCCTCCTCTCCTCTTTCCATTCCCTCCTCTCCTCTTGCTCCTCTCTCCTTTCTTTCTCTGAGTAGGTGAATAGCACTTACATAGATATATCTTTTTTAACCAAAGTAAAACCAAAACCAAAGTAAAACCACTGTAAATATTTATGTAAGCTTCTTTTTCAGTCAATAATCTTCACCTTTCCATTTTATTAATATATCATATTCTTTGATGGTCAGGAGGGCTTGGAGCAAGATAATTGATGAAGGTAAGGACCAACAGCGATGAAGATAAGTTTACATATTTAATGTATTTAACCTTAAATATGTATTTACAAATGCACTGATAAAAACCAAAAAGACAGATTATTTGAAATCACATGCATTTTAAGAAATGTTGAATATTAGTTGACTCTACATAGTTGATACATAGATATTTTCTGATTAAGAATCTTTTCTTTATTTCAAGTTTTCTGAATGGTTCTTTGGAAAGTCTAGAATTGCATATTTGAGTTTGTGTTTTATTTCAAAATATTAAGGGGACATAGATGTTTTTGTTACATGGATACATTGTATAATCCTGAAAGTAAGGGCTTTTAGTGTGCCTGTTACCAGGATAGTGTTCACCATGGAGTGCTACTTGGCCATAAAAAGGGATGAAATAACATCATTCACAGCAACTCTAATATTTGTATTTTTTTAAAAAGCTGGGGGACTATACTGATAATTACATAGGGGGCTGTGATTTTTCCCAAAAATATTATCTAAGCAAAAGAGGTAGAGCTAGATTCTCAGATGGTATATCAGAAACATTCACACTTAATATAACCTCAGAATGCTGTTCTCATTTTTCCATGTATTCATCCACTCAGCTAATGCTACAGAGAAGAGAGAGAAAGCATCAGTAAATTACCTGCTTTATAATTTCATATTAATCAGTATTCCCAAACTTCTAAAGAATTCTGTTTCTTCACTTTAAATACAAGGAGTCTTGGAGGAAGATTATATTAATATGTGTTCAATATATTTATATATATTCTTTTAGTATCTATATAACATCTTTTGAGTTTTTCAAATGGCTCTCTTAAGATAGTTCTAGAATTGCATAATGTTTACATTTAAAACAATAAAGGAAAAGCACTATTAGGTGCAGAGGTGACCGTTATTTCGGGCGCATGAGTGTAGGTAGTTAATCTGAGAGGTTGTGACGGGAAGAAAATGGGAGGACAAGCAAGGGAAGGAGGAAAAGCCAACATCAGGCCTATTGAAGCTTATACTATGGTTGCTGGGAGAAATGCATGAAAGGCCAGTTAAAGAGGTCTGCATAAAAGATGGGATGGAAGGGGAGAGAAGTAGCTATTCCATAGGCTCCTGTCTGCCTTTGACTGCAGATCACCTATCAAGAGCATTTACTCTCCTATTTCCAAACTGCAATTGAGCAAGGGCCCTTCAAGCTCCCATTGGGGTATAGAAAAAATCTGAGGCCAGAAGAGGGAAGATTTCAGGTGTGTGTGCCTGAGGTGTGACAATGTCAGAGCACAGTGAGTTTGGGCTGGCACAGAACCATCCGCTCTTTGTCTGAAATCAGAAGTGGGGACAGGGATTGATGTAGTAACAAGAAGCATCTTCTGCAGAATGGAACATCGGTCATATCTGTCTTTTAACATTTGTCTTATTGGTTCTTCTCCCAGTATTTATCTCATTAGTTGTTTTCTCCATCTGGGAGTTTTGCTTTGGGGAAATATTTGAATAGAAGGAGAAGGGTAAACTTCTCCCCCATGAATAGCACTAAAAGGTCATGTTAGGGAGAATTATTCTGGGAACCTTACTTAAGCATTCATGGTCTGAATCAAAGCTGCTCAAGAATTAAGCAGTATATCAATTCCCTGCCATTGTGTAGTAAGCAAAGTCACAGGTCTTCATTCAGCATTTCTCTCTCTTTCTTTTTTTTTTCATGAATAGAGTCACTTGATTGTTCATTTATGCATTTATTTGTCCCCCATATATTTATTGCGCCACGAGTATGTGCCTGACATCATATTAGCAGTTGGGAATAGAGTAGTCAAAAAGAAACATAGTACTTAACTCCATGGATGGTGTATTTCCTTTAAAGTGCTTTGCATGTTTATTTTATTTTTATAGCCAATGAAATTCTGGGCATTTGTCTGCCTACATAGTGCTGCAGAATACAGGAAAAGGCCACATGTACACACATGACTGGTAAAGGATGGATCATTCAGTGCTGTGGTCAAAAGCTGAAGGTCTCAAGATATCAAGTGCCCATAATCAAAAAGATGGACAAAAGGCAAATGCTGTGTTGGCAGGTGATTTATCCTGCTCACTCTAATAGTGTAATCGCTATATTTCTTCTACCAAAGTCTTCCTACATCCCCTGTGGTACAGTGACATTGAGAAAGGAACTAAATGTGAAAGATGGCATAGCACTGTCCTGGAGGAAGGGGTTTCTTGTGAGCTATATTTTCTTGGCCAAAAATGTAAGTTTGAAACATGCTGTGGGCGTTTATAGCTCCTCAGTAGAAAGTGAATGATGAGGCATCCCCTGAATATTGCTTGAGAGACTTTATCTCCGTTTATGTATTTCTGAAGTCCAAACAGCTACAAATTCCAAAAGAAAGGAATGGGTTATGATAGCTATAATTACAGATCCATATTTGTTGAGACTTAAGAAGACAAGAGTATTCTCGACTGTTAGTACATGCGGCTTTCACTATAAATAGACACTCTATACTCCGGAGCTTGGCAAGTTGGCCTTTTAGAGAGATAATAATGGTAATGAGCCTCTTTCTCTCTCTATATATACTTTCTCTCTCTATATATATATTTCTTTATATATAGTTCTCTCTCTCTCTCTCTCTCTCTCTCTCTCTCTCTCTCTCTCTCATACACACACACATTTCTAGATTATAAAGCTACAGTAGAGCGCTTTGATCAAGTTTCTTGTTCTTTGAAGCTGACTACCTGGGCTCAAAACTTGGCCTTTTTGTTTGCTAGCTGTGAGATTGTAGGAAATGTATTCTCTGTGCCTTAGACATCTCATTAATTAAAAGAAATAGTAACTACCTTATAGGGTATTAAGAGGATTAACATGAAAGTGCATAGCACAGTGCCTTAGTACTATACTCTATAAATGCTTCCTCTTTCTCATTATTAGAGAAAATTGGGACAGTTGACTCTTTCACTCAACAAGTATGTATTGAGACTGAATTGTATGCAGACCTGTCAAGGATGCTGCTGATGTCACCCGGAACCCTGGCCCCTGCATCTCTGGTACTAACCTTTTATTTTTAGCTGGTAAAGGGATACCACTTCTCATGCTTAGCTTTTTTGATAATGGCTCCTAGAGAGAGCATTTAGGTCCTAGAGATTAAGGCTTACATTTTCCATTTGTACTTTAGCCCTCTCTCTCCCATGGCCTGGTGCTCTCTAGGTAGAGCTTGGAAGTAGAAAAGGAACTGAGTAGATCAGTGGGGCCTTTGAACAGTCTCACACTTCATCAAGAACCATTCACCACTGCTGTTTACGCATTGCTGCAAGCCTGCCACATTTTATCTTCACAAAAAATTTCTCTTTGGCTGCCATTTATCCCTTCAATCATTATCTCCATGTTTCTCCAAAATTTTAATGTATTGCTAAACTCCAGCTTTAGACAGAGGTTTACATTCTTTTTGTGTGAGTTCTCTGGAACTTATGTAAATCAGGGGATGTGAGCAGCAGCTGTGTTTTAGGTTTACAAAATGTCAGAGTGTATTCTCGTAATCTTCTGGTTTTTCTCATACCTCTCTCCTCACTTTTTCACAATCTCATTTGCCAAATATTCCTCCTCTACCATACCTTAAAAGATAGAATTCCTCAGGACTTAGCCTTAACTCTTTTTCCTCCTCTTTCTATATACTTGCTGAGTGATTTTATCCAGTCCTACAAATTTACATGCCATCAATATGCTGACAAGTTCCAAATTCTGTCTTTCATTCACACCTTTTTTTCCTGACCACCATATTCTTATACCCCACTGATCATTTGAAGCCACACTGGACTGTATGTATCACAGACAAATTGAACAATAGATCCAGGGCTCAATTCTGGTTCCTCTAAATATTCATCTCAGAAAATGTGCCTACAATCACTTCAGAAAGCAACCTGGAAATCATCCCCAGTACATCCTTTTCATTTCCATGCAGTCTGGTAGGAATTCTGTGACTCCCACAACCAAAGTATGTCTTAATTGTGTGCCCACTCTTCTCATCATTACTGCCTTACCTCCATCCTCTAGACCTCGGCATGGCCCTCATATGGTCCTCCTCTTTCACTACTTCTCCTCTAATTTATTCTCCATGTAGCAACCAGAGTCATCTCCAAATGAATTCATTTCCCTTACTTACAACCTTTTAGTTACAACTTGGAGAAAACCCAAAGTCATTTTCAAGGCCTGCAGGGAACTACAGGATTTGACCTTACCTTTGTCTCTAGCCTAACCTCATAGCATTGTCTTTCTAGCCTGTTACATTCTAGCCATGCTGAAATTCTTCTGTTTTATAGGTTGCCATCCCTCTTTTCATCCCTATGCTTTTGGTACCATGATGCTTATTCTGTCTATAACTGTTATTCTACCACCATTCACTGGGTTGAATGTATTTTTTTCAATTTTGGCTTAAATATAATTACATTAGAAAGATAGTTCTTGATCACTAGTCTAGTATGTTGCCTCCTCTCCTATATACTTATTCATTGCACCTTGTTCTTTCCATTTGTAACTCTTATTGAGGTTTATAATTTGCTCCTCTACTAGTTTAATATGTGCCTCCCCCAAGTCCAGACTATAAACTCCATGGGGAAAGGAACCACATTGATTTTGTTCACACTGAAAATGCAAAATTAGCACATGTTAAGTGTACAATGAATATCTGTTACACAAATCAATTAGTACAGGTGCTAGTTTGCCCAGGGCTTACAGACGATGTATAAGGGTAAGTGTTGTCTAATTGTATGCATCAGCTTGTAAGTTTTGTACAGGTAACAATGGTAATGGTTATTTATATTTAGCAATTTCCATGTCAGGCCTTGGTATAGATGAATTACTTATATCAACATATTTTCAAGAAGAAAAAACTAGGTTGACATATTATTACAATGCAAGAAAAATACTTTTAACATTTTTTGATTATTATCAATTATAGATTTGAATGGACACTGTCATTGAAAAGAAAAATAGGAGAAAGAAGATAACTTTTCAAATCTTAAGGAATTTATAGTCTGGATAGGGACGTGGAGCTTGGCTAATAAGCAGAGAATGCTTCAGAGGCTTCAATGTGCAAGACGGTATTTACTATAAGCAGTATGTACCAAAAGGATAATCTAAGAGAAGAGTTCATTTTCAGAGTATATGCATGGAAATAGTCAGACTGGCAGAGGTGAATTTGAGAATGGGGGAACAAAAATTAGAGGATGAGGGATTTGAGCCTAGAGGCAAAGAATTTCCACCTGATAAAGACTCTGTTATTATTTTTCCCTTTACTGCACTTACTTAGTATTCCATGTAGCTCCTTTAAATTTAGTCCTTGGTAATGACTTCTGTTTGAGGGAGGAATCGGTGTTTGAATGTAAAGCCTTCTTACTAGGAAAGTGTAGAGCCACTTTTTGAAAGTCTGTACTTTCGTTTTACATCTTCATCGTGCCTGTCATATCAGATCTGATATTATCTGTCTTGCCTTTAAAAAAAAATCCACTAGTTTCCACTTCTCTGCTTAAAAACCTCAATACTCCTTTATTCACCCAATAGTATGCCAAGGTCCCGCCACATATCACTTGTCTTCTCACCTTTTTTTTTAAATTTTTATACATGTTATCCTCCCAATCTAAAACGTCTCAAGCTTGCTTTTCCAAACTAACTCTGCCTGCCTTAAGAAAGGCTTAAAATTAAACTCTTCTAGGTCTGCCCAAATTAATCTCACACAATAAATAACTTCACACAAACAGCCATAAAAATGTACATTATAAGGTAATTATAAAGAATTTTTTTTATATTTTCCCAATCCGTAGTCTATAAATACGTGTTCAGTAGGCAGATATAGATATCAACTATATGACAGCACTCTGAGCTTGATATATGAAAATAACTATAATAAATATTATTTGACTTCAAGAAACTTAACATGAGATTTTGACATATAAAATTTGGGTATAAATTGTTATTTGTTCAATGTGGTAGATATAATGTGATCACAAATTTATTGTAAATTTCCCAATCAAAAGGTAGAGTCTATTCCCTACCCCTTAAATCTGAGTTGGCCGCATGACTTCCTTTGACCAATACATTGTGGCAAAAGTGAGGTCGTCTGAGTTCTGCAGTCTCAGCCTCAAGATGTGCAGATTCCTTCTCTGCCTCTAGCATAATCATAAGAATTTCCCCTAGCTTAGGAATGATGAAAGGCCACACAGAGAGACAACCCAGCTACTAGGCAGAACCAAAGTCCCAGCCATAGGAATGAGGCCATCATGCATCCTCCCGCGCTGTGCAAGAAGAGGCTGGCTCACTGCAGTGGTGTGAGTGAGCCCTGGAAGGACCAACATTAGAACTGTCCCGCAAAACAGGGAATCATGGCAAATAGATTGTTGTTTTGATCTATCTGGTTTTGGGGTGGTTTGTTACACAGCAATAGATAAATATTACACTTGGCACATCCTTTTAACTCCTCCTCAGTCAGCAGAAAGAACCAAATACTATAAACAGTCTTCTTAAAGGTTAAATTAAAAAGAGATTTATACTATTTCATTTTCTTTTATGTGAGCCAGAAAATTAAAATAATTAGGTCCCTCTGATAATAATAATTCTATTTGCAACATTTCTACATCCTAATATTATTCCATGTAATTCCACAAATATTTTGCCAAAAAAAAAAGGAAAGTTGAAAGGAGATATGTGGGTGACATAATGGCTTCTAGCAGAATTTTATGGCAACCAGGCACCATCATTCACCATCTTACCTGCTGTCTGTCCCTCATGTTCAAGGATTTGACTTCTTGGTGCCAGAAATTGAACTGAACCAGTAAAACCCAATTAAATCCTCCCAACTGCAAAAAGCACAAAATAATTCATCATTTTGGTTTGTTTTCAAAGAGCTTAAAATTTAGTTTGGAAGTGGGATGAAGGGAGAGGGAAACATCAATAAAGCAAAAAAATCAGAATCACAGAAATTAACACTGATTTCATTCCAGGACACAGGGTCAGCTTGGCATGCTGAGTGAAGAAGGCACATTTGGTACATTGGAAGATAACAACTGCAGACTGGGAACTGGAAGGAAATCACAGCTGTTCATGCCAAAGGGGCAGCCCAATCTATGTTCATTCAGCAAGCAGGGTAATTTCTCTAAATCTATTTTCGATTCAAGCTCCAGGTCATGTTTTTCTGGTAGGATAAAATTTGAAAACTAGAAAACAGAAAGACCCACCCTCACTTCTTTTCCCATATCACTTTCTCATATTCTTTTCCCATAATCCTTTCACTTCTATTAGAATGTAGAATGTGTCTAATTTTTGTGTCGAACTTTTTTACTCCCAGAAGTTTCACATTGGGTGTCATTAATTCACAGCCAGTCCAAATGAGATAACTGTTCATATAAGTAAAAATGCCCACTTAGGGGCAGCATTTTGTATTTAAAGAAACCTTGTGGAGTTTTTCTTTAATCTTTTCATCTCTCATATCGGGACTGAGTTGTGTCTCTGTAACAGGCTCTTTCTGCTCTTCTGTATTCTGTGTATCCATCATCCTCCAAATCTTGACAATTGTCCTGTGTTCTGTAACTGCAGGGTCTTATTTCCAACTAGTTTATAAACAAGCATAGAGGCTAAGAGGGTAAGAAAATGGACCTTTGGTATGAATCCTGCCTCACCATCTATTTACTGTGTGCCCTTAAGCAATTTTCTTAACTTCTCTGTGCTTGTTTTTCTCTAATACATAATGGGATAATGGCAATATTCATCTCACAGGGTGGTTATAAGAATGAATTCAATTAGTATGTATAAAACTCAAAGGAAGTACCACGTATGTAGAAGTTACTATTATTTACATTTTATAAATATTTGTATTTTACTAATTAACTCATGAAAATGCAATTATCTTTAAAACTCCCAAGTTATTAACCAGGAAGTGAAGTTAATGTTTAGGACCTAAGGTCTTGTTCAGATCTCATGTTTTATACTTTTTTTTTTACCATGTAACTGTGAGCCCATTTAAAACAGAAGCAATATCTTGACATTTCTTACTTTATAGTAAAAGATGAGGGCACATAGGGGTGTGATGGGTGGGCTGTCACATGACATTGAAGAGACATGGAACTCAGCCCAGGTAGTTCTTACTCATTCTTTAGGTTTCAACTTCAATATTAATTCTTCGAAAAGGCTTTCTCTGACCTCCATGTTCAGTTAGCTGCCTTATTAGAAAACAACTAGAGCAACATTATTTATTTAACATCTGATTTTCCCATAGAATACAGGCTCCATGGCCAGTTGGGGGGAGCTACCTTTGCCATGTCCAGCCCAGCACCCAGAAGGGTGACTATTACATTTCACGTGTTCAATCACTGCTTGTTAACCAGTAGGTGATAGCTAAGTGTTTGCAGTAAGTGAGTACTTCACTTCTGTTATACTTGCCTCATAAGGCTGCTAGAAGAATGAATTTGAATTATGTATATAAAGTATTTATTACTGTGGCTAGAATAGAGAATTCTTGATCTAGGACAGCTTTTTATGAATTGTCATTTGTTTGGAGAAGCCATTTTCTTTGGATTGAATTGCTAAAATTTCCCTCAATCCATTTCTGTTTGTTCTCATTTTCAGACCAGCAAACTTTGTATCTCCTTTCTGAAATAATGCATGAAAATAGACTAATCAATTTTTCTCTCAAAATCTTCTGGTATCTGAAAGAGAAAACACGTTATCACAGTTGCCCTTTGTCCTCAACCAAACAAGAAGAATCAATCGCATTGGAAAATGACTTTTATCAAGGTCTGCATAATCAATCCTCTTTTAGGATGCACCATATCAGGATTTTCATAAAGATGTCAAAAAGAACAGGAAAGAGAATTATAACAATTTCAGCGCTGTGGTAACAAAGGGCAATGGAGCTGATCCTTGCCAGGTTACTTTGATAAACCCGCCGGATAATTACACAAAAAGAGCAGCAAAAACATTCATTTTTTTTTTTTAGTTATCTTAAATTTATTCCTTTAATTTCCTTTCTCTACTGAAGGAACTGGATAAATATGAATATACGGAATAATTAGAGGGAAAGATTTTCAAAAAATTTTTTAGCCATTTTTCATTTCTATGTTACCCAGAATGTCTTTTCTCTCATTTCTCCTATTATTTTTCTGGCAATTATCTGTGTATACCGTATTAAACTCTGATTCACTTTATGATTTCAGGGGCTTTTCTTCTCTGCCAGATAATTTTCACAGGGGCCAAGAGATTGGCATGAAAGGTGTTAATGGTCCTCATTATAAAACTCATCTTTGCTTCCCCTCCACAGGACATCAAATAAAACTACTGCAGGCTAATGTTTATGGACAGGCATTCACTGAACGCTGTAGTTGGGCACCTAATTTTATCCATCATTTATTTGGACTCCAATATCATTAATTTATATTTCACATATTTAAGTGCTTATGATTGTCAATAAACTGTCAGAAAATGAAAAGTGCTGTAGGTGCTCTGAGAGCTGGAAATTCAGACGTGAAACAGATTATGATGAGGAAAACTCAAGAGAATAGGAACCAGGTTCTCATTAAAAGAGTTTCTTGAAAACATTTGTAGTGAATGCCATCTGGCCTGGTGATTTTTTTTTTAATTTAATTTATCCAATAGATGAGGAGCATTCTATGAATTTAGCACTATTGGCTTGCTATCTCTGACCTCTCAAGTTCAAAAGACATTTTGACAGCAGGATATTCTATGTTATTACCTTTGGTGCACACAGAGGTAAAAATTAAATTTGGCTCCTCTGATTTCAATAAGGTTTTTAATCTCTGTGAATGCTCGCGTGCTCTCTCTCTCATACACACATACACACACACACACACACATACACACTCTTTTTATCCTTTGTTTTTTGATAATAGCTATCCTTACAGGTGTGAGGCGATATCTTACTGTGGTTTTGATTTGTATTTCCCTGATGATTAGTGATGTTGAACATCTTTTTGTATGTCTATTGGCCATTTGTATCTCTTCTTTGGAGAAATATCTATTCTATTCGACTCCTTTGCCATTTTTACTCAGGTTATTTGTTTTTTTGTTCTTTTTGTCCTTTTTTTGCTATTGATTTATTTAAGTTTCCTATATATTTTGGATATTAACCCCTTATCTGACATATGGTTTGCAAATATTTTGTCCCACTTCATGGGTTGCCTTTTCATTCTGTTGATTGCTTCTTGTGTTGTGCAGGAGCTTTTAGATTTTATGTACTTTCACTTGTCAATGGCAAAAAGCATAGAGATTCCTTAAAAAATTAAAGAATATATGATAAAATAAATC
>CAUYPO010101672.1:0-18602 GCA_963574435.1 Cheirogaleus major
TATTAATCCACTCATGTATTGATGGGTACTTGGGTTGTTTCCACATCTTTGCAATTGTGAGTTGTGCTGCTATAAACATTTGAGTCTTCATTCCTTTTTTTAAAAAAAAAATCGAAGATAAAGATTTATGAGCTAGAACAAGTGAAACAGTTCAGGTTCTAAACTTATAAAATCCTGACCTTAGGTTTTTGTTTATTTTGACTAAAAGGCAAACATAAGAATAGCCATAAAGACTCCAGTTCGTATACCATATTGAAATGATGAAATAGAGATTAATTATCTATTCCATGAAAGAAAAGTCACAAACACAGGAATTAAAATTGAAAACATTAACCTTATCTTAATAGGGTACAAATCATCTTTTACTTTCTTTATATAAATACCATGATCAAAAAAGAAAAGAAAAAGAAAGAAAATCAGAAATGAAATTTTTGATACGGAGAATGGTAAAGACAGAGCAATATGTAGGAATGGACACAAATTCAACTGCCTTCTAATATCAGACGGGTTATAAAGTGAGTGAAACTCTCATTCATAGTGAGTAAAGTAAATGTGGTGTGAGAAAGAGTGTTTGCAAACAATTGAATTCAAACTTTTGAAATACTATGTGTGTCATGCAATAACTCTATTACAAAATACCTGTAAATGCTAGATAGACTATTGCAGAAAACAATCAAATGAACAAAAATGCATGGCTGGAATGATCAAAAGAAAGAAACCAAAATCACCAAGAACCACAAATGAGAGTAAACAACAAACTAGACCTGATACCGTGGCTGACTTCGAAGGGTATTCTGCACAAGGTAACCCAGAGTCTTGTGTTTTAACGTCCGAAAAAGGACAAGCAACAGCACCTTAGGCCTACAAATGTTAAAGTATTATGACTGAGACTCCTTATACTATAGTTCAAAATTTAAAACCATACATGATTAATAAAATGGTAAACTGGTAAAAAAAAAAAAAAAAAAATCAACAACACAGGGAGAAAACAAGAATTCTCTATTTCAAACTGGGCTCAGAGTGAAATAAAATATTGCCCTGAGAATGTAATCATAGGAGTGTATTGCTCAAGACTGTGGGGTTAAATTGTATGTTGCCTGCATGGTTCCCCAAATCCTAAGCTTAAACATTTACATGAAAAGTGCACCAGGGCCCTACTGAACTTTGGAGCACCCAGCAGAAGCGACCAAATTACTTTTTGGAAGACCATGGTTTCACCTCATGAATACTCCATTGAATATACATTCACAGTCTGCAATTACAAAACATCTGAAGGTAGAACAGCAGACATAACCCACAGTACAATTAGATTCCAAAGAACTTAACAGAACTATTTAGAAAATGCTATAAAAATTAAAGTAAATATAGTCATAAAATAATTAAACCATAAGAAGGGAATAAGACACTATCAATACAGAATAAAAAATCTTTTAAATAATCAACTAGAATTTCTTGGAAAAACAAATACAGTCATAGAAATTTAAAAATTCAATGTATACAATAACAACAGATTGGACACAAGAGGAGATCATATACTAAAAATTATTTCTAAGAAAATTACTCAGAATGCAGCACAGACAGATTAAGAGACAGAAAATATCAGGGGGAATTTAAGACCTATGGGTGCGAATCAGAATCCCACTGTAAAACTAAACATAATTCCTGAAGGAGAAAATTAAACAGAAAAGAAATATTGGCATTATCTCTATTCCAAGACAGAATTATTTTCTCCAATTGAAACTGACTCCTCAGACTTGAGCAGCCTATATCCTAAGGAAGATAGATGAAAATAAATATACATCATAGTGAAATAACAGAATAAAAAATTCAAAGAGTAGATTTGTAGAATAAGACTGTTTAGCACTTTTACATCCTTGATTTAAAAATTGCTGAAGATGAATTCTGGAAGAAAGCAAGCTTGTAATAAGGGTTTAGTATTTTATTTTGAATGTAAGTCGAAGGCGTTGTAGTGTTTTGAAGAAGGGAGTAATGTAATTTAACTTATATTTTTTAAACATCTTTCTGAATGCTGTATGTCTAATTAATTATAATGACATTAGCGAATGCAGGAAGACCAGTTAAAAAGTAATTGCAGAAATCCTACTCAAGAAACAATAATGGGGTGGTTGTAATGGGAAAAGTGCTTAAAGATGTAATGTAGTTTAAAGGTACTCAATAAGCCTTGCTGAAGGACTGGAAGTCCCATCAGAGGAAAGTGGAGAATCAAGGCTGACTCACAGGTTCCTGGCCTGAGCAACTGAGTGTATTGTGCTGCCTTTTACTAAGTTAGAGAAAAAATGGGAAGAAAAAAAAAAGATAATAATGGAGCAGCAAACTCAGAGGTGGGGAAAATCAAGATATTTTTAGTTCTTTATTGAGAGCTTATTATGGGGTAGGTAGGGTTGTTAGCACTTGGATATCTATTAACTCATTTAACCTTCACTACAACCCTGGAAGAAGGCACTGGTATCACCCTCCTTTTAAAGATGAGTAAACTGAGGCCTAGAGAAGTTAGCTTCCTTGCTAAAGGTCACAGAGCTATTTAACTTCAAAGTCCATCCTCTCAAGCATTGCTCCCTTCTGCGTCTTAGGATATCTCTGTCAAGCTGAGATACAGATGTATTATATAAATTCAAGGAAAGAAGAGGTTTTCCTGAAAATATAATGAAATATATATTTAAAACAGAGCAAGGGGAGTAATTCACAACTTTTTGTGTGTTCTTGGCCCATGCTCAAAACCCAAAATTTCTGCAACAAACTAAGAGACCAAAGCAACACAAGCATCCTCTGGCATGGCCATGTCTCCACAGTACTAATGAAAGCAACCAAAATCATAGACTGTTCCCTTGATTGCCTTTCAGCGCTGTGTATAACATGAGCAAAACCCTTTATTTTCCTGCACATTTCCAAGTCTCTGTGAATGAGGCAGGGAGGGTTGGGGCACAGATGTCAGACTCACTTCCAGCAAGTTCATCAGAATATAAGCTACATAGGGGCAGGAATTTTATTCTGTTTTGCTTCCAATACCTCCTCAGTAACCTAGAACATTGTCTTAAATATAATAGGTACTTGATGAATATTAATTGTATGAACGGTGGAAAGTTCTACCCAGCTCTAACCCAAAATGCCTGAGGCCTCTCCAAAGAGCCAATTTTTGATTGAAAAAAAAAAGAAAAAGAAAAAGAGGTATAGAAAAGACAGGAATGAGAGACAAGAGAGTTTGGTTTAATGAACTGATAATTTCAAAAAAGACCAGTGGAAATAGTCACTGAAAGGAGATCAGTAGTGAAAAGAAGAAAATTAGGGCATTAAAAAGTTGTAGATGTGTAGAAAATATTCATAATGTAATACCTAGTGAATTTTACACTTGAAAAAGTAGCCAAAGATGACAGATTTAGGGAGCATGGTTGTGATGATTTTCCTTAAAGCTGGTGGGTTGAAGAAGCTGAATTGTCTATGGGTCCTGATGACATTAGCCTCCAGGTTCATTGCTGGACACTCAGCAGGACACGTTCCTAGGAAGTCCTCCTGGTATCTTTTGAAGACATTTCTCCCTACCCATGATATTTGCCATAGGTTTTGGAGGCTATAGTATGAGTCTCTCATATTTTGACCATTCAATTTGGGAGAAGATTACTTGGATTCCATAATTTTCTGCTTTAAGTATAACCATAGGACCAGAATGTGTTAGGAGGCATAAGACTCTCAGGGCTGTAACTTTAGATGTTTTTTAGATCCAGGAGAAAATCCACATTGGCCAGAGTTCTACACAGATGGTCAGAGATGAGAGCTTCAGGAACCCATATGCTTCCTACCTAGTGGAGTTAAAGCAGCATGTGGTGATGGCAGGTCCTGAGGCTTTAAGTCTTATAAATGGGAGGCTCTGAATGGGTTTTGAAGGAATTTTCCTCCAGTGCCTTCTTCCAGTGGCTGAAGGCAGGATTGAGTTGGACCCCGGTTGCCTCCATTCAGGAAGAATCACATGGTTCAAGATGGCTAGGAAGCTGAAGCCATGTTCTTCAATCTACCTTAACAAGTATTATTATCAACTTTAAAGAGTGAAAATTACACAGCACTATATTATCACCTATCATTATCATAACCATTGTAAGAAAAGTTCACATTTTCTTTTCTAATGCTTAAAAAAATTGGCTTTCTGATTAGTCATTTCTTAATCTTTCATAGAGATCAACATTGTACTGTATTATTAGAAAAAATCAATAATTGAGGTCTCCATGTAGATGTTGTATGGATTCTCATTTTCTTACTGTACAGGTATTAATAATTGTCTGCATATGAGAGCACGTAGACATGGGTGTATTTGTAAGATGTTCTCAGTTCATATTTTTATTGATCCTTTAAGGTTTTAAAAAAACAGAAAAGAAAAAAAATAATGTTTAAATGGGAATGGTATTGTAGCTAAAAGTTTTCTCAGTCCACAAATGCTGAGACACTGTAAGGAAAGGATCACATTCAACCATTCTAAAGAAAGGAACCAAGCTTTCCTATCACGACTTTTTAACATTGGTTCCACGTGGGTGGTCTTTTATTTCACGGGGCATATTAATCTCCTGTTATACATGACAGCCACTACTGTGTGTCATCTCAGTACAGTACAATAAAGTGACTCCAGAGTTTCCTTCTAAACTTAGTGACCAGGCTTCTCTTACTGTGACAAATGTTTATGGATTCTTCTAATTACACGTCTGGTTTAAAGCTAAGATACCAAGAGAATACAGTTCTCTTTTGTAAAGTTCCCAAGGTTTTTCTATAATAATCAATTACCATAATGAGTTTTTTTAAAGCTTCCATTCATCATTTTCTTAAAATATATAAACTACCCAGGATAAAGATAAATAGCCACAGCCAGAATACCCTAAGGCGCTCTACCAAAGGCCTCCTTTAAATCAAAATCAACTGGAAAACATGTTGGGTTTTATTTCAAAGTCAATCCTGCTTAAGTTTTTTTTTTTTAATGTGTAAAACAAAAAGGGAGTAAAAGAAAAGTCATGACAAGTTGGCTTCATAAGAGGACACGAGACAATGCATCATTATCACAATTATCTCTGTAGTTCACATATATTTGTTAAATGGGTCTCATTAGCTGACTTTTGTACTACTAAAACCAAGAACTAAATCTCCACATGGGACTTTCCTCACCTATTAACCTATTATCTCCTTCTGCTCCTAGAAAAACTGTACCCAAACTGGGAGTTATTTGGCACGTCTTTATCTAAACCAGGATCTCTCAACCTTGGCACTATTGCTATTTTGGGATGTGCAATTCTTTGTTGCAGGAAGCTATTTTGTTCACTGTAGGATGTTTAGCAGTATCCCTGGCCTCTATCCACCAGATGCCAGTAGCAGACATCTCCTTCCCTGGGAATGTGACAACCAAAAATATTTCCAGACATTGATAAGTGTCCCTGGGAGGGGCAAATGCCCCACTCTATTTGAGAATAACTGCTTTAAACTCTTCATAAGCATAAAATGTGAGAGAATTCATATAGTTGCTGTGTACTTGTACCCAACATCCTTTATAACACCGTACTTTCTGCTCAAACTACAATTCTTCCAGGCTTTGAGGCTCCCAAACTTATGCCCAGAGACACAGAAACAGAATTATTTTTAAGAAACATTTTTGAGAAAAATTATTGTTTACTTTTTCCCTTATATTTTCTTTTTCATGCTATTATATCCTATATCCTACCTGATAAAGCAGAATAGTTAGTACAAAAAGATTGAAAATTTAAAAAATAATTGAATTCACCCCTAGCTTTGTTTTGTTTTAGCAGCATTACATCAGACAAATTATGAGTTTAAATGTCCTGGTGTTTAAAATGAGGCTTCCTCAAAAGGCCTATATACAGATTAAATAAGATACCATATACAGGAAGAAAAAAAACCCAAAATTTCTGACATTACATATTACATATTTTACATTTTAATAGTAATAGTGTTTGTCTGCAAAACTTTCGTTTTCAAATGAAATGGAGACATAATGTCAAATTATTAATATCATGCATAAGAGGACACTCCTTAAAATATTTTATATTTTTATTAACAGGAATGACTGTTTTTCCTATATTATCATTGTTTGCTGACTTCTCAACTCTGAAAGCTTCTCATTCATTTTTCTCCCCATATATATTTCCAAATAAATATTTTAGATAACTCTAACCAGAATCCTGAGTTCCAAACAAGAACATCTAAGTTGTTCCTAAAGATAAATGTAAAGAAATACTATCCCAACTACTCTTTAAACTAAAGACATCACCTGCATATCTGAAGGAAAGTAAGAGTGTCATCTTAAAAGATGTGTATAAATTACCGGAACTATAGTCACCCCCCTCTAACTAGTATCTTTGGCATATTGCAGACCTTAGAAGACACAATTTTTAGATAAATTATACTTGATTTGGTACTTATTTATGAGGGAAAATGACTGGGTTGCCTCAAAATAAAATATATCCTATGATAGTGACTTATACAGAACATTGGGTTTATGGAAAAAGCAGTGGTCCAGAGAAATAACTTCTTTATTTATGCCAAGAATTTAAAAAATGCTACATTTAATTTTAATATCGTGATGATCAGTATTCCCCCTGCTTGACAGGCCTCATTACACTGCAGCATGTACAGTATTTGCCTTATTTAACAATTTTTATCAGTCGTTTAAGAATGGGCAATGCACTCAAAAAAAAAAAAAAAAGGAAGAAGTGAAAGACATTTAGTATAGAGCCTCTTAGCAATACAAAAATTTGGCCTCAGTTGTAATGAATAAAAAATATAAACAAAATGTTTCTTTGGCAAATCCCGTGCCTGTGATTTCATGCATTTGTCAGCCAAAGATAATACTTGTTAATTGCATAAGTAAGTGTAATTCTTATTTATAAAATATCTCTCTGCTTTTCTTCATATAAATTGTTTATCTACCTAATTGGTTTAATCAAATTTGTGTGAATATCACCTTCTGGTCACTCTTAGATTCTCCTTTATAGCTATTGCCGGTATTAGTATCTTTCCCATTTTTTTTTCCTGGCGTGAAGCAACCTCAATCAAGGACCCTTTTCTAAAGTTCTCTTAAAATGTGGAAATGCAAAGCATGTAAGAAAGGCAGCACTGATGTGGAAAGTTCCACCACCTCCAAAAAATCCCGGACCAATTAGTAAGAGAAAGAAAAATTATGAATCAAAACTTTTTGCTTAAGCAGAATTCCTCATTCTTCAAAGTATCACTTGTTACTTTTATTTCACTGTCGTATTTTAATCCTTCCTCTCTTGCAGATATTCATATTTGAATTTTACCCTTGTCCTTGTTCATATCATTCATAGAATCTTATGCTTTAAATTCCTGCTTTATAAATTTTTACTTACATTTTTATATTATATACTGTTTAAAAATTGTTTTTAAGCCATTGGCTTCATATTAGGTAATATTAGGTGACTATAAGCTCTAGTCTGCCTGTGATTCTGGTCAAATATTTTAACTTCTGTGGGCCTTAGCACCTCTGTAAAATAAGACTATTTTTGGTTAAATATGAAAACAAGAATTGACTATTAAAATATGAATATATTTTGCTAAATAACTAGTCATTAAATCTCTTTTGGATAGAAAATTTGTGATTTTATACCTAATGGAATATTCAAACAATATCTATTTTTCTTTTTGGTTCATTTATTATGTCCTCCCGACCCCCACTAGGATATAAGCTCTTTAAAAGAACAGGGACTTTGTTTTACTCTCAGTTAAACTCACAGCATTAGAAGAATGCTTTGGCATAAGCTCACAAAGAACAGGCAGAATTGATTTAAATTGAAAAATATAATTCACATTTCTAAAATATCTTAGCAATTCTCATCAATTGAATGCACTTTTTTGTTCTCATTAAAATATATTAAAAATTACTTTACTCAAATGAGGAGGACAGGAAAAAAAGAATCCCACCATAAGTCAACTGTCTCAGACACTCTTAAAGGAATAGCTTTTATTTTTTAAAGAATAATGCTTCAATTCATCTACATTATTCTGCCACACAGAAGATCTATTAGAAAATAAAAGGATTTGTGTGGGTAACTCATAAAAGGCCATATTAGAGCCCTCTGGGATAATTTTTCAAAATGGTGTACAGTGCTTTAACGGCGTGATTCTCATTGACTTTAATGGGAGTCATGCAGCTAACACCACATATACGCTTTCAAAACGTATCTCTAAGTGTTCTGTCACTAGCCCGTGTAAGTAATAAAATGGTACACTTTCTTTCCAGACATATAAACATAATCATGTTTATATCAGTATAATCATGAACTTTTTTGTAGCATTTATAGCTGGGTTTTCATCATGCTATCACTAGCTTCTTGTTTGCATAAAGACCTAATTTTCATTGGCTGTGGTTAGGACGTGTATGTGTGTGTGTGTGTGTGTGTGTTTACACCATATTTGATTGTGACAAGACAGCATCATCCTGATAGGGAAAAAAGTCTTTGTGTATATTTGCATTCTAAATCACTCACTAAGGTATTTATTTCTGTTCTTCTGGACATAGCTCTCCAATACAAAGTCCTAGTTTGGGAAAAATATGGTAGTGTGGTGACTTTTTGTTACAAAATAAATATAGTCTCAGCACCTTGCTGGCCTACTGTAAATATATGATTTTTAATAAAACAAGATTAAATATTTAAACATTTCTTTGCCAAAATATATTAGTTATGACCTGCAACATGGCCATAGTCCTAAATTTCGTCTAAATATAAGGTGTCCACTGTGCCAGATTGTGTGATGACTTCACAATATGGGCAAATGTTCACCAGAAACCATAAGGTGGTTTCTAATAAAGTCATCTATTACATAATACAAAAAGTTATTACATAGTAATTCATTTCAACAGTTCAAAAATATAAAATAATTTTAAAAAGTGAATGGGCTAAATACATTAAGCTCTCTGAATTTTTTGCTAGTGCTTAAGCAACACTCACAGGTGTTTTATTATCGTAGGGTCTTAGCACTGGAAAGAATATCAGTGACCTCATAGTCCAACTTTTCCTAATTCCTCCCCATTTTGCAGATGAAAGAACCCATAGAGAATGATTAAAATATGTTTTCAAAATAAAATATTCTATTAATATGTGGTTCTAAAACCATCATTTTATTTTTAAAATCTTTTTAATGGTTTTCTCAAAAAAATTTGTATAAACAGTTTATCAGTTTGTGGACAAGATCTCACACCCTCTTCACCCACCTACCACATAAAATTATTAAATAATAGTAATCTCCCTAAGGTTTTATATCCATAGAGGATGTTCATTTGTTTTTTGAGCAAATGCTACAAAATCTAATGTTTCTACTTAGAGAAGAATGCATTTGTAGTGTAAACTCAAGATAATATTTAAGACACCTTTATCATACTCACAGATTAGGCAGAGACACAGGAACCTGCCTTTGGAATCAGCTCGGAGCATGATGGTAAGATGCTCTTTCACTACTAGTAACTATGAAAGCCATATTATCTTTTTGAGTCACAAGTAATCCACTCAGAGAATGGCCCATTAGGATCTGGAACCTCTGTGGCTAAGTGGCAGTAGAACACAATAAAATACACCAAAAACTCTCAGTGGTGACTGAGGAAAGAAAAGGTGTGTGTATGTGGGAGGGCAAGGGGGTGAGGGACAGGAGTGGGGGACTAAGACCATGGGCTTAAACAGACTGAGGGGCCATGGAGGAAAGGGAAAAAGAGAAAAAGAGAGGTTGTCTGCAACTGCTAGAGACAGTCACTCAAGGTACCCAGAATTCCAAATAGAGGTTGAGAGAATGAGTGAAGTGGAATAGCAAACACATCCCTGAATCTTTATTCCCACTTCCAACACACACACACACAACTCTGTATGGGCTGGAATAGCTCACTTGAACCTGAAAGTTATGGTTGTATTTGTATGTTCTTTTATATATTGTGTGAGTATTTGACTGGCTAATGGTTGGATCACTTTATTTTGGACTGTACTACCCAACCAAGAAATAACTACCCACCATCTATTTGGTGAAGAGTTGTATCCATTTTAATATTGGAAACTCATAATAGAACCCCATTCTAAATAATCAAATTGTGTTATATACTTACAGTAATTGTGAAATAAATGGTGGGTAATTATTTCTTGGTGTACTCGGATAAATCATTTATAACTAATATTATCTTCATGATGTTTATCGAGTCATAACGTATACTATGATATATATTATTTATGATATATTACTTATATACAACTGTCCTGTATCATTCTAGAAATGCCCTCAACTGACAGAGAATGGGGCCAGGCAAGCAGCAACTTATCAATGATCATCTTTTCTAAAAATGTACTTATTATACACAAAGACTAAATTATCATTAAGGTTGATCAATTTAGATAAATTATCTGCCTGGACAAGTAGAGTCAGCATTAAGGGTTAACCTTGTTGGGTAACAAAACACTAGCCACTAGAGTTAACTATTAGAAATATTCTAAGATTTTTAAAAAGTCCTCGCTCTCTTCATGATCTGTATTTCTCAGGTTGTTGCATGGAGAGGTAGTAGTGCATAATGGTTTATACTGTGAGTTGTAGAATATGTTCATCAGTTAAAATCCGCCTTCTACTATTCATTAATTGTGTGATTGAGCAAGTTACATTCCAAGCCTAGTAAAATAAGTTCAATAAAAGTAGTTACCTCATCCATGTAGAAAGCTTCCCCCAGTGGACAGCACATAGTAGATGCTCACTAAATTTCATTACTGGTATTTTATTAACTTATTATGACTACTGTGAACATATAATATGTTTCCCCTATTCCTCTTTATTTATATTCCTAGAGAATCAACCTTATTTTGCTTTGGTGACCTAATTTAGCTCTTATATTCTTGAACTTTCTTCTTTTTTTAAAAATTAGTTTTTTATTTTTATATTTTAAATTATTTATTTTTAATTGTTATGTGTACATAATAGTTGTATATATTATTTTATCATTTCTTCTGTGAGAACATGATATTTATCTTGCCTAACTGAGCCTGACAAGCCAATCTTGGCTTCTAATATTTGATGGTTTACCTTGGTACTCTTAACCTTTATAACACACTTTGACATCAACTGTTTCTGCTATACTGAGCAAATATTAATAGAAGTCGAAATCTTTTTGGTTCATACTATTAACTGGGGACACAAATGTTTTATTAACTTTTTCATAATTTATGTAATTATAACAACATTTACTATATTCTGCTACAGGACTGGCAGGGATGCTCAAAATAAAAGGTGCCCAATGGAGACATTTTGACACACTTGTATCATCAGCTGTGATTAGCCCACCCTGAAGAATAACCATCCAATGATGGATAGAGGTCATCAATTGTTACAAAATTTCTTGGTCAGGGGAATTTTGTGACAACCTAGTATGCCATCTAACAAATGTCTATATTTGAAAACAGAAAACAAAAAAATGAATGCAATGAAATGATGCAAATTTATCGCTGCTATTGGGAAAGGTTTCTCAAAATGATTCCACAACAATATCTTCTGTTTATCTCTGCCTCATGCTCATTCTTTTGTTTATGGTCCTGAACACTGTTTGTATACCTGGATATAGACACATCATTTTGTAAGAATTCTGAGTCATGCATATTTGGACAAGCATTAACAGAGGTTTTTAAGAAATGGACATCAACCAAAATCAGAACACTAAAATGACAGAAGAAGAATTTCGAACATGGATTGTAAGAAAACTCACAGAGGTTTTATAGTATCATTTCATCATGTTTATGAACATCACAAGCTTTCTTTTAAGTCTTTGCCATCACTGTGCTATCATTGCTTATTTAAAAAATACATGTTTTTGGGTTTTTTGTGTGTGTTTTTGTTGTTGTTTGTTTTTGTTTTTGTTTTGAGACAAGGTCTTGCTCTGTCACCCAGGTTGAAGTGCAGTGGTGTGATCATACCTCACTGTAACCCGGAACTGCTGGGCTCAAGTGATCCTCCTACCTCAGCCTCCTAGGTATCTAGGACTACCAGAAAATGCCACCACTCTCAGCTAATTTTTTTAAGTTTTTTGTAGGGATGGGTCTCACTATGTAGCCCAAGCTAGTCTTGAACTCCTGGCCTGAAGCACCCCTCCCACCTCAGCCTCCCAAAATGCTGGGATCACAG
Source organism: Cheirogaleus major (assembly GCA_963574435.1). Taxonomy (NCBI): domain Eukaryota; kingdom Metazoa; phylum Chordata; class Mammalia; order Primates; family Cheirogaleidae; genus Cheirogaleus; species Cheirogaleus major. The sequence continues at coordinate 12,166 of CAUYPO010101672.1, forward strand.
GTATGAGCCATCATACCCAACCCTAAACAACTTATTTTTTAATTGAAAAATAAAAATTATATACATGTATCATAGACAACATGTTGTTTTGAAATATGTATAAAGTGTGGAATGGTTAAATCAATCTTATTAGCAGATGCATTACTTCACATACTATTTTTTTATAGTTAGAACACTTAAAATCTACTCTCAGTAATTTTCAAGAATATATTATTATTAAATATAGTAATCATGTTGTACAGTAGCTCTCTTGAACTTATTTTTCCTATATAACTGAATTTTTGTATACTTAGATCAACATCTCCCTAACCTTCCCCCACCAGCCCCTGATGATCACCATTCTACTCTACTTCTGAGTTAACTGTTTTAGATTCCATATATAAGTGAGATGAAGTGCTATTTGTCTTTCTGTTCCTGGCTTATTTCACTTAAAACAATGGACCTCTAGGTCCATCCATGTTGTCACAGATGACAGGATTTCCTTCTTTTTTATGGCTGAATAGTATTCCATTATATGTATATACCACATTTTTGTTATCCATTAATGGACACTTAAGTTGATTCCATATATTGGCTATTGTGAATAATGCTTCAACGAACATGAGAATGCAGATATCTCTTTGACATACTGATTTCATTTCCTTTGGATATATACCCAGTAGTATGTTTGCTGGATCATATGATAGTTCTACTTTTAATTTTTTGAGGAATCTCCATACTGTTTTTTATATTGGCATTACTACCAACAGTGTGCAAGGGTTTCCTTTTCTTCACATCCACTAACAATTACTTTCATCTTTTGTTAATAGCCATTCTAACAGATGTGAGGTGATACCTCATTGTGATTTTAATTTGCATTTCTCTGATGATTAGTGATGTTGGACATTTTTTCATATACCTGTTGGCCAATTGTGTTTCTTCTTTTGATAAATATCTATTCAGATCCTTTGCACATTTTTTTAATTGGAACTTCACAAACTGTCTACTTAAAAGTTCCATTGGGTATAGAGGTATGTACTGAAAGACAACGTCTAGTGTGCTTGCCTTCAGAATTTGTACTCTGTGTCACAGGTTGGGTTTTCTAAAATTTGAGTTTGAGTCAAGTTTGGAGAGCAAAGAATTTATTAGGGATTAATACCCGTGAAACTAATGAGAAGGAAGTAGGATTGGACAAACGGATAAGTTGAACTATGCTGAAGGCTTGACAAAGCCTTGGTCAACCCCTGAAATATGATCTGCTAAGCTGGAAAGGCCAAAACTCTGTTTCTGCATCCATCAGTCATTGGATGTGGACTACCTAAAAAGGGTATACCTTGATCCTGACTGCTGGAGACTGCCTAAAGACAGCATTCCTAGAAGCTATGCAACAAGTCCTTCCTTAAGGATCCAAGCAGCAAATCCCCTTGTCCACTACAATATATTTTCTATCTGCCCGCTTTCAGATAACTGATCAGTTGTATTTTGATATCTCATATCCAAAAAAAAAAAAAGGCATTGTGCATAACATGCTAAATTCAATTGCTTTTCCCTTTTCATCCCCCTTTATACCACTACCACTCCCCACCCCAAACACAATACTTCCAGGAGAGTTAGAGGCACAGGCTCTGTGCTAAGTGGTATTACCCATGTTATCTTGCATAATTCCTTTATGCAGATAAGAAAGGACGTGACAATGCTCAAGGTTACACACAAGGCTAGTACAAGGATGGAACCTGAACCCAGTTGATCCAAAGTCTGTCTGTAAGTTTCATAGCTTAGCCCCTGAACTATATTGCACCCATATAAAGTCACTCAAACACAACATCCATACAAAGCAGTATTTAAATCTGGAATGTTTATATACTAACACCATAATTTTCAAACCAATCTCTCAAAAGTCATGCTCTATTTCCTAATTTAACTTTTCACTTCCTTGGTTAATCAGCAGATATTTTTTGGTACCTTGCCAGTTTTATAAAATAAAAAATAAAGAATGACAGTTATCAGACATATATTGCTGGTTTTAAAAAAAGAAATATTACAGTGTATGAAATATTTTACTGGTAAAAGATGACATACATTTCCTAATACTTCAAATAAATTTGCCAGTCTAAAGCACTGTGCTGACTTTATTAAAAAGTTTGTAATTTTTTGTATTATTTTCTTGACTGCATATTCCTGAAAGGTAATCATCAAAATATATCATTTCTATGAATTGAAATTCTCCCATGTAGACCTAGTATGTAAACCCTTTCTTTTATTCAGATATTCCTTTTATAGAAAACCATCTTCAGTTTCTGTTTCAGCTGGGGTTATCTCAAACTAAAAATATAAACACTAGTTATGAAACACCTGTTGTTCTGAATTTTTCCACTATAATTTTTTTATAAAAGGATCACAGATATGTTTGTAAGAAGTGTACCTATGCCTCAGTGGAGATTCTAGCTGCATCTATCAAAGAATTGCTCTAACTTTTTAAAATCTAATGGCAAGCCACCAAGCCTGGTCCATTTAAAGATTGCAGTAGAAAAAGCAAGCAAATTTGGGGCCTCTGTTTTATTTATATACGCAAATGATTTAGAGAAGAGTAGCCATAGAGGAATTTTTACAGTAATTAATGCCTATTTTCCAAAGTAGTGATCATAATTTGCTCAATTTTAGAGCTTTTTGACACACCTTTTGGCAAAAGGACCCCCCCTCCCGCAACATACATACACACAAACATGTAAAATAATCTGATTTTCAGGTCGCAGGATTAAATAGTGTTCCTGTCCACCAGTGCCTCATAGTTTGGGATTGGCTCTCTTTAGCTGCTGCAAATCAGAACATCCTGAGGCACTAGTTACTCACTCATGTTCTAATTCACAAAATGGAGTGACACACAAATGAATAAAGAAGGCTTTATTCTTGGTAGTTAAGAACTTCCACATCAATACAGTTAAGAATTCATCAGCTTCCTGCTATCTATGTTTCTTCATTGTTTCATATCACTGTCATTAAGCAACTTATTAGCCAAGTTATTTTCAGTATAAATTTAACACCTTAATCCATTTTTTCATAAATTCCCAGAGGTGATTATTTCAGAGAATATTATTGAGTGGCACATTCCCTTTTGGCCTCTCTCAGTACTCATGAGAATTTCTGGAATATAGGACAAACACTCTTGCTAGAAAGTTATGTTAAGATGTTTAATTAATAGGAAACACTGTATTAAACTTATATTTTTTTTCCTTTGTGTTGCATCTCTGATCTGAGTTTTCCTTCTGGTAGCTGTGCTACCTAAAACTGGACTGAATGTGCTAGCTTTATTCCTCTCTATAGATCACATTGGATGCTCACTTATTAGGAAGCTGTATTAGGAAGCTGTTCTGTATTTTTTCACTTTCTTCACAGTATGTTCTGAATCTTGGCAGGTCACACAAGTAGCCATAGAATTCCAGCCCACAAGACTAGAACTCTCTACCACCATGACCAATCCTCTTTATGTTTGAATTGTAATGTATTCTAGCCATTGGCTTCTGAGAATCTATCAACTAACCACTATTAGAACAGGCCAAACCAGTTAAATGAATGATTAAAATTGTAGATGCCTAGGCAACACCACACTCACAAGCATACTGAATTAGAATCTCTAAAGGTAGGGAGGGATCTGTTTTGTGACCAAGTCTTATAGTGACCCGTGGACATATTAAAATTTGAGAAACATGGAGTTATAGAAAGATATTTAACCTATTCAGTCTATGATTCAACATCAAAGAGTCCTTAACAATATAAGTATTCTGAACACATCTGGTCACAATGGCTTTGTTAGTAGTTGTTTTGTAGCATGCCTTTGTTCCAAACATTTAACGTTGAAACATAAAATAAAAAATTAAAAAAAAAAACAGCAACACAAAACCTGATTCATAAGCAAACTAACATCTTCTTGAACTAGAAATGGAACATAAATTCAAATTAGAAAGTGTGGCGGAAAGCAAAAGACTTTTAGAATTCCGAGCCTAAAGCTGCCAATAGGAGTAGGGTCTTAGTTCCTGTGTTTGAGCCCTACAGCTTAAAATCCAGGACTCTGAGTCCATGAAGGAAGTTAAGATTCAGGTTATATAAATTATGGTTTTATGCAAATTGTGAGCTCAGGGAGGCAGGAGGACAAAGAGCCATCTTGTGACCAAGAACTAAGCCAAGAGAAAGGAAAATAAAGCCAAACCAAAAGCTAACTCAAACGAAACCAACCAACCAAACAAAATTCCTACTGAAAATGATCCTGCAAATTTTAAATTATATTCTAGTGTATATAACCCTAAAGTGTTTTGTCCATCACTTGTCTGCAGATGTAGAATAACAATTTATAATAAAACAAGGGTATTCTAAGCTTTCCTACTGCAGAATCTGCAGTAAGCATATTGTGCCACCTTCTTTGGAAGTATAAAATATACAGAAGTTTTTGATTTCCCACGTCTCACAGTTAATTACATAGGATCCAAATTGCAAATCATATCCTAAACTGCAGAGGAGGTGACTAAGATATAAATGGGCTGAGGAAACTTGGCCATTCAGAGGCAGCAACATGAATAATCTACCCGTAAGTGATATTTTTTCATGTGAGAAATAATAAAATCATTCCAGAAAATGGTTTTCATGACCCCTCACTTGTAGGATATCCAGGAATTATTTGCATGAAGGTATTGACAAGAAGATAGACACGGTCGCCTGCACTTGATTCTCACATCGGACATATTAAAGACATATGATACATGATGGAATATCTAACAAAATATTTCAGTTACATAATTTTTTCATAAAAAGTGATCAAAAAATTGTTTTTAAAATCCTGGAAAACTGAGTTTTTATCTCAGTCTCAAATTCTGCCACAAGTCTTCAGCTCTGGATTCATGTGCAATACTTACGTTGCATATAAACATATGTATTGCATATATTGCTTAGCTCTCAAGTTTAAGCAGAGTATAGGCAAATATTTTATCATATTTCATCACTCTGAGTTGAGCGAGCAGAGTGAAAAATATTGTAGGCAACTAATAATATTGAAGAACAGATTGTGGAACGAAATTAATAATCCTTTGCTTTTCTCTTTCTTCTTTCCTTCCCTCTTTTCTTCTTTACATCATTTGTTATTCAAATATTTGAACTTCACTCAAATTTTTACTCTATACTATGTGTTCTAAGAATATACAAATAGAAGGAACAAGTTAACCTTAAGTGGCGTTGCTTTCAAGAGAATGTACACAAAGCACTGTTTGAATAGGGGAGATGTACAAAATTCTGGTGGAATGGTTAAAAAAAAAAAGTCTAGCAGAAAAGTTAAGGAATTACCCAAGACTTGGAAGATTAGTATAAATTTGCCATGCCAAGAAGTAGGGGGAGATTATTCAAGTATAAAGAGGCAGATGGTCCATGAAGAAGTCAGACATGCGAAAGCTGTGTTTTCAAGCAATTATATGGAAGTCAGGTCTTTTCCTTAGTAATAATATTGTCATGGGTTAACTTTATGTTTCAACTTTGCTAGGCTTTGGTTCCCATTTGTTTGATCAAACTCTAGTCTAGGTGTTGCTATAAAGGTATTTTGTAGGTGTGATTATTCTTTATAATGTGGTGGGCCTCATCCAATCAGTTGAAGACATTAAGAGCAAAAACTGAAGCTTCTCAGAGAAGACAGAATGCTGCTTCAAGATTATAACATAGAATTCTGCCTGTGTTTCCAGGTCACTGGCCTACCTTAAAATTTCAGACTTGCCAGCCTTTATAACTATGTGAGCCAATTCCTAAAAATCTCTTTCTCCCTCCCCAGCCCTGCTTCTTCATTCCTAGTGGTTCTATTTCCCTGAAAAACATTTATTAATGCGAATACATAGTGAGTACTAGCTCTGCTATGCACATTTTCATGGCTCATTCAATTTACTCCATATTATAACCTCAGTATAATTATACTCAATATCAATGAGGTAAAGACAGAAGAAAATGAAACTTAATTAAATTAGAAATAGAAAAAGACTTGGCTAAGGCCAGTTAGTAAAGGTAGAGCTGTGATTTGAACCTCATTTTGTGTGACTCCAAGGCCTTCACTTTTAATCACTATACTGTTTTCTTAGACTATAAGTTGGAGAATGCTAATAAATACATTCAAATAGGGGAGTAATATAATTTGATTTCAGTATTAAAAAGATAAGTCCTCCTACAAGATGAAAGATGGATTGGGGATCAAAGAATTCTTTTTAATTTTTTTTTAATTTCATTATATTATGGGGGTACAAATATTGTTGGGATTACATATATTGCCCTTGCCAACCCTCCCCGTCCCCCGTTGTGCTAGAGCTTCAAGCATGTCAACCCCCTGAAGGTGCGTGTCACACCCATTATGTAAGTATACACTCTTCCCCTCTCCCCCACCTGCCCACCACCCAATAAAAGTTTGTTTGTTTTTTCTTTTTTGACATTTTGGTTAC
>CAUYPO010101674.1:0-42597 GCA_963574435.1 Cheirogaleus major
CAAGGTCTGGCCCCGTAAGATGGTTGGTAGTCAAAGACGGGTAAGATCCCTCATGGGAGGGACGACCTAAGACAGGCACAACCGTGGGGGCCTGCTGCTGACTGGGAGAGAGCACAAGAAGTTCTTCTGATGGCTGCATTGTTTAATGTTGCTTACTTCGGCCTTGATTTTTGAGTTATGTCTGGCACTGGTGCCTCAAGTAACCGTTTCGAGGTCTGAGATCATGGGAAATTGTTCCCTTGTGATACAATTCCAAAGTTGATGGTTATCGCTGCTATGCTCAGATGCTCACATAAAAGGAACTAACCCTGGGTCTGGGGGGTATAAAAATAAAACGACCGGTGCATTGGGCACTCAAGTCATGTGAAGTCTTTATGTGTGTCTGTGTCGTTCTTTACGTTCTGTGTTCATCCCCTGTCCTGTAATCGGGTCACGTTCACGTGAGGGGCTAGGAGAATGATGCAGAGGCAGCTGGTTCTGGGAGCTGCAGTGACACATCCAAGAAGGCAGGGAGTAGAGGCCCTGGGGCAGGAGCACCAAGGACACCAGGAAGGCCCTTGGAGGAGTTCAGGCAGGGTCAGTTGCAATACCTCCCACCTATCCAGCCATCACAGGGTAGGATGTGAAGGCTCTAAACTGCTAGGTAGAAAAGAATACAGCCATCAGACATTGGAAAAGGGGGAAAGAGGTGTGAGGTAGTGTGAAAGTACTAATGTCCTTATGGCTCACAGCAGGGAGTTAATACTGTCTAAAATTGGAACAGGCAGTTTAAAAATTCCAATTCCTCCTTTGAGCCTGGGAGTTCCACATTACAGTGAGCTATGATCGCCACTGTGCTCCAGGCTAGGCGACACAATGAGACCCTGTCTCAATAAATAAATAAAAATTCCAACTACAACCACTTAATACTTTTTTATTGTTTGAATTTTTATTTATTATTTTTCTAAGAGACTCGCCCAGGCAGGAGTGCAATGGCACGGTCATAGCTCACTGCAGCCTCGAACCCCTGGGCTCAAGCGATCCTCCCATCTCTTGAGGAGCTAGGACTATAGATGTGCGCCACCAATCCCAGCTTTTAATAATTTTTTAGAAGAATCTTTCGGGAAATAATATCATGTGGTGAAGAAATATTGATTAGGAATTCTTCAGTTTCATTTTAATTTCTTTTTTCTGTGATACCAAGTACAAGGAAAAGTAGCACTTTAAGTAGCATTTAGCTATTTTATTCTTATTTTACTTAAGAAATAGCATTTTCTTAAGAGTCTTCCCATCTGTATCTGTGTGTTTATCTACTTATCTATCTTTTTTGCATAAGCCTAGGTAGTTGTCTTCATCTTTCCTAATGTCAGTGATAATTACTTCTCGATGGTGTTTTGTGGGTGATTGTCAGCTTTCTTAACTTTGTAGTAATCTAAACGATTATAATTTTTCAAAGTAAGCATGTATTATGCTGACAAAATAACACTAACTTTTCTTTTAAAAGGAAAGAAATAAAAAGGAAGACAGCAAGAAGGAAAGAGGAAGAGAGAGGGGGGGGAGGGGGAGAGAGAGAGAGAGAGAGAGAGAGAGAGAGAGAGAGAGAGAATTCTGGAAGCAAATATGCCAAGATATTAACAGTATTTTATTCTGGATGGGTATATGTGGGGACAATTTTTATTTTATCCTTTATAATTTCTTCTTTTTTGACTTTTCAAAACCAGTTTTGTGTGTTACTGAGGACATAGGACCTTTTGGTCTTTTTGGTGCTGTTTCTCCCAAAGGATAATTGTGAAGAGTAGAACCACTATTAAGGGAGAGGCTGTAAAATATTTTTACTTTGCAAAATGATCCTCATAGTGAAAAAGGTTGAGAATGAGTCGATGGCACAACCTCTTTTAAACCACTCATGCAAAATTCCTGAGGGAGTAATGGGTAAGTTTTATGGGACGAGAGTGTAAATAATTGATCGCTAACATGTGTCACTTCTCATTGATGAATCACAAGCTTGCTGAATACACTTCCCTTAGCAAGCAGGTGGCCACCTGGGGTGAGAATCCTATGAAGCTCCAAGGATATAAGCATATTGACTTAGAACCAGTCATATGGACATGTTTCTATTTACATGTGAAAATGCAGTGGCCTTAAGTTTTATATTTAGAGTTACCCTTTGAGGCTTATACCTACAAAACTTGAAGATGTTCAGATGTAAGCCTTGTGTAAATTTTAAATATTCCTCTTGTAAAAACTAAGTAAATGTCAACTTGGAAGTTTCTGGTATTGTAACATTTTCTTTGAAGAAATGTTAAGCTTATCATAAAAGGAATTCTTGTGAGAAGAAGAAATCCAACTCTGTACTATTTTTGGAAGGCCACCGAGATCTGTGAGAGGGCTTTTGTCCTGAATAGATTTTAGAGCAAAAAAATCCTGATAAAGAACCCTTTATGCATATTTCCAGTTTAACAAATTGCTTCACTATGGAAGAATAAATCAGTTAAAAAGTAAATGAACTGCATCAAATAGAAAATTATTTTGTAAAATTCCAGCACTCAAATCAAAGCTACAGTAGATTCATGATAGCAGATCAAAGGCTGTGGCATAGCAATAATTTTCTCATAACCAATGACTAAACAGTTTGAAAATTGAATATATTGCCAGGAGAGGCCAGCAAGGAGTGAATGAGTCTCAGAAGGCATCACTGGTGTCATCCAATCATAATGTTGGAGCTGAAAGAGCCTCTAGCTGGATACTAGAAGATGAGAAGTTGCTTCTAGCTGCAAATGCAAGGGTAGACTTGGACAAACTGTCATTTGGGCAAGGTCTTGTGGGAAATCTTGAGTTTCCACATAATGGGTGATGAGTTTCCAAGTAGGGGAATTTGGTGGTGGAAATTTGTTGTAGCAATCCAAATATTTAGCAATTTTGAGAAATTCAGTCTTTGCGCTAAATGCATCAAAAACTAATGCTAAAAAAACTAAATGCATCAAAAAACTAATGCAACATCCATCTGATTGACTCTGGGGGCTGATTCCCTACTGAGTTTTGGGAGCTTGGAAAAAATCTGGCTCAGTACGTCTGAGTTAGCTCAAGGAACAGATGGGCTGATACCAGCTACTGGGTCTGAAGGCTCTTTTTTTCTAATAAGGCCACTGGTCCAATTACGAAGCTTCAACTATGTTACATAGTGGTATCACTGTTTCAAGGCTTCCTGACCCTAGAGCTACAGTATGTGGAGCATGACAGGGAGGGGAGAGGCAGTGGGATAATTCAAGTTCGGGGTGATTGCACTTGCTTTTTCACTCCTCTGCTTATTGACCCATCAATAGATGCTATTTTTTTTTACATGCATCCTGTATCACTAGTGGTGTGTGTTCTGACCTCTTTCCACAGTGGTCAAACACTTGATTATTTTTTTGAGGTTCATCTTAGATACATTTACTCACACCACAAAGTAAATGGTGCTTATACAAGTATACAGCAATTTTCCATGTTGCCATATAACATAGCTTGCTCAAATTTACAAGCAGACTGAGTTTTCGTCTGATATGTAATACAAGTAAAGATGGTTAATGATGGCCATGAGCAGGCATAGAACCTGAAATTTTCAGAGCTTTATTTCTTTTATCAGCACATCTTCAGGCTAGTTGCTCACAAATGTGATCAGCTAAGTTTTCCAAACATCCAGTCAAAGAAACTGTCTCCAAATCTCATAACCCTACATTTTAAACCTTTCTGATTTGTTACATTAATATTAAGGCAAGATTCTTTGTTATTATTGATATTTTAAATAACATTTATCATTTTCTCTCCAATATAAAAATAATATGTGTCATTGTAAAGAATTTTGTATAGGTAAAAAAGCACAAAGAAAAAAATATGTCCCCTGTGATACTCCCCTAGATATAACTACTCATTTCATCTTAATGCATATCATTCCAGTATTTTCTTTCCCTAGTTTTTCTGTATGTATGCAGGTTTAGTTAGAATAATATTGTAATTACTCTTTTGTAATCTGATTCTTTCACTTGACAATAATATATTATGACCATTTTCCTATGTCATTAAAAGTTCTTCTAAAAATAATTTTAAAGGTTGCCTAGTATTCTACCATTTGAATCTTTCTTGAATTTCACATATTTAAAATTTTTTATAAATAATATTATAATAAACATCCTTGTTTATAAGTCTTATAAACCCATCCCATTATTTCCTTAAATTTCTACAAATAGAATTGTTTGCTAATGATTATGAATTAGTCTGATGTAGCCTGATTATTTCCCCCTTGTAGATGCTTTTTGTTGTCTTTCTAGATACTTGAATTTTTTTCTTTATTTCAAAGTTGAAAAGCTTAAAAAGAATATGTTTCAGCATCAAATATTCTATATTATATTACCCTAGAATGAAATATAACTTTTCAATCAGTAAATTTATTTATTATTTCAGGGGGATTGTCTTATATAATACTGATGAACATACTTTCTGTCATTTGTGTCATACTGACACATACTTTGTGTCATTTGCTTCTCCATTTCAGGGACATCAATTATTCTTATATTGGATCATCCTTATCTGTCTTCCACATATATTTACTTCTAAAAAATTGTCTTCATATCTTATCCTTGTATATTTATGTTATTATCCCAAGTTTTTCTCTGTTGCCATAATTAGTTTTTCAGCTGTCCATCTGTTCACTGCTGTTTCTACTTTAGGTATTAGTATTGATATGATTTTAGTTTGGCCCTTAATATTTTTCTTAAAGCTGCAATCTCTCATTTCATCCCATTCTGCTGTTTTATCATCTCATCTTTGAGCTCTTATCTTATTAAACTCATGCTATTAATTTTTTCTATAACCTAAAGCAGTTGTGAAGAATTTCCTTATATTGCTTGGGTTATGGCTTCTGCTAAGCTGGGTTCTTCATTTAGTTGCATGGACTACACTGAATCAGTTACCATGATGATAGTCTATTCTCATGGGGATAATCCTTGGTATTCCTATTGTTGTCCTTAATTCTCTATATGGCCTTTGGGTCATTATTTCTATCAGAGAGAGAGAAAGTGAGCCTTATTGGTCATTTTCCCCAATTCCTTCATTTATTCCCAGCATCCATTTCCATTCTACTCAGTTACAGGCAAAAATCAAGGCAAGTCATTACACTTTCATCACATTTAGGGGTTTTAGTAAGAATTTCTAGGACACAGTTAACTCACCAGTATGGCATTTGAGAGTCCTTGACCATCAATTTTGGGCCACCAGATTTTTAAGTATATAAATGTCAAAGTATTTAATTTTAAGAAATGGAAATATATATATTTCCATTGTTTTTCCACTTGTATCCAACAGCAAAAAAAGTTTTAAAAGATAGTTTAATATATCAGAAACATCACTATTTTCTTCCATTTTTCAATAGGTGGCATAATCCCAATAAACCCTAATATAATGTATTCCTTTCATATGCAATTAATTGGTTTTATTTCTGTGTAACCAGTATTTTTGCTTCTAAAAAACTTTAATAAGATTTCCATGAAAAATTAAAATTGTGATGATAAAAATTACCTATAGCTCTATGAATATTAAAACATTTGAGAAAAATTACCTATAGTCCTATGAAAATTAAAAATATAGATGAGAACAAAATTACCTATATTTCACCCAGCTATGATTACTGATAACGTTAGGGCTCATTCCCTTCCAGACCTTTATTTGCACATTCAAATACATATACCCACACTCATATGTGTATACGCACACACACATACACACTTACCCCTTCCTTTTAAAAATGCATTTTTTTTCCTAACCTAGGAATTCCACTCATGGACTTTATCCTAAGGAGCTGATCACACAGGAGTTCAAAGAAGTTTGTTCAAGGATAGTCACTGCATCTTGGTTTATAAGAGTGAAAACCTGAAAGTAATCTGAATACACATTAGAAGAGGATTTATTAAATTTTACTACATTCATATAAATCATTATGCAAACATCAGAAACGATATGTGTATCCATATTTGTTTATTTGGAAATATCCCCATAACATATAGTTAGGTGAAAAATTTGGCTTCAAAAATAGCCCATGTGGTGTGATCCCACCCATGCAAATTACTTATCATAAATCCATGTGAATATGTAGCTTACTACAGTCGTGTTAATGGTGGTTGTTACAGAATGGAAAGACTTCAGAATTTTTACTTTGTTATTCCTTTGTGTTTTAGTCAAAATTTTGAAATCTCTTTGAAAAGAGATGGGGAAAATTAACAACATAGCTTATTGCAGGGGAAAATGTATATATGTTAGAAAAATACTAACAATATTTATGTATTATTTTGCAATGAGCCAATTATAAGAAATGTGGTTCTATACCCATAAGGACAGGAAGATGTTTGATCTGCTGCACATGTCTTAGTTTGAACACTGAAACAAAAGTGTCATTACCAGGACACAGCAGCTTCAGATGCACCCTCTAATTAATGGTCATGGATCATTACAAAATCAACAGGCAAGTATCGGTTGTATTTCTATATAATAACAGTAAACAATCTGAAAAGGAAATGAAAACCATTCAATTTATGATAGCATCAAAAAGAATAAAATACTTAGGGATTAACTTATCCAAGGAGGCAAAAGACTTGTATACTCAAAACTACAAAACATTGCTAAAAGAAATTAAAGGCATAAATGGAAAGGAATCCCATGTTCATGGATTAGAAGATTTAATATTGTTAAGATGTCAATACTGCCCAAAGAAATATACAGATTAAATGCAATCCCTACTAAAATCCTAATGATTTTTTTTATAGAAATAAATCTCAACATTCATAGCATTCTAGGGATCCCAAATAGCCAAAACAATTCTAAAAATTTTTTTAGATTTAGAAACAGAACAAAGTAGAAGGACTCACACTTCTTGATTTCAAAACTTAGTACAAAGCTACAGTAATCTAAACAGTGTGATATTGGCATAAAGACAAACATATAGATTATAGAGAGCCCAGAAATAAACCCTCAGATATAAGGTTAAATGATTTTTGAGAGAAGTGCCAAGACCATTCAATAGGGAAAGGACAGTATTTTCAACAAATGGTGCTGAAAAAACTGATATTCACATGCAAAAGAATGAAGTTGGACCCTTACCTTATATCATATATAAAAATTAATTCAAAATAGATCAAAGACCTAATTAACATAAAAGCTAAAACTATAAAACTGTTAGGAGAAAAACATAGGGGTTAAGCTTCATAACATTTGATTTGGCAATGATTTCTTGGCTATGACACTAAAAGTATAAGCAAATAAGAAAAAATAGATAAATTGGACTTCATCAAAATTAAAAACTTTTATAAAAGGGACACTTTCAATAGAGTGAAAGGGCAACCCACAAAATAAGAAAATATTTGCTAATCACATATCTGATAAGGGATTAATATCCAGAAAATATAAAGAAGTCCTACAACTCAACCACAAGGAAACCAAATGACCCAGTTCAAACATGGGCAAAGGACTTGAATAGATATTTCTCCAAAGAACACAAATGGCCACTGATCACATAAAATGATGTTCAACATCACTAATCATTAGGGAAATGCAAATCAAAACAATGAGATACCACTTCATACCCATTAAGATGACTATTACCAAAAAACCCAGAAAAGAACCACTACTGGGGAGGATGTGGAGAAACCCTTGTGCACTGCTGGTGGCAATGTAAACGGGAGTAGACAGTGTGGAAAACAGTATGTTAGTTCTTCAAAAAATTAAACAGAATTGCCATAGTATCCAGCAATTCCACTTCTGGGTATATACACAAAGAACTGAAAGCAGAAACTTGAGTAGATATTTGTACACCAATGCTCATAGCAGCATTATTCACAATAGGCGAAATGTGGAAACAACCCAAATGTCAATCGACAGATGAATGGACAAACAAAATGTGGCATATGCATACAATGTACTATTATTCAGCCTTAAGAAGGAAGGAAGTGCTGACAGTGTTACAATATGGATGAACCTTGAAGACATTATGCTAAGTAACATAAGCCTGACACAAAAAGACAAATATCATATGATTCCACTTATATGAGGTATCTGAATAGTCAGTAGAGTGGTAGTTACCAAGGGCTGGGGGGAGAGGAGGGGGATGAGGAATTGTTCAATGGGGACAGAATTTCAGTTTGGGATAATGAAAAAATTCTGGAGATGGATGATGGTAATAGTTACATAATAGTATGACTGTACTTAATGTCACTGATGTGGCAATGTGAATGTACTTAATGCCAATGTACATTTAAAAATTGTTAAAAATGCTAAATTTTATGTTATGGATAGTCTCTCTCTCTCTCTCTCTCTCTCTCTCTCACACACACACACACACACACACACACACACACACACACGGTCAGGTCTGGCCAAGCAAAGCTGCTTAGTAAGAGAGGAAGCTGAAGTGCTCTGAACAATGAAATGGCATGTATTTTGGGTTGCTGGGACCAGTCTGGGAGAGAGGATGGAGTTGACAGTGGTTAGGGCAGAAGAGGAGAAGGGAAGGAGACAAGGCCAGGGCCAGCAAAATGACATGGCAGCCCCTGAGAAGGATTAGCTGACAGTTTAAAAACAGGAATAGCCATTGGTTTTATCTGCTACTCTACACTTTGTTGCTTCTCTGTGCCTGTCCCACCCAAATCCTAAGTAAAAGCTTTCTTAGTCTGACAGGGAAAGCGCAACACGGCCACTCGCCGCCTCCCTGCTGCTCCTGCTCCAGGTCCCGCTGCAGCGCTCCAGGCCCCTCCACTGCCGCGCTGCTTGCGCGATCCTGATTGGGTACTTTTTGAATCCCACTGTTCCTGATTGGATGTTAAAGCTTGTTCCTGATTGGATGTTATAGCTTGTTGCTGATTGGATGTTAATGCTTGTTGCTGATTGGATGCTTTTTGAGTCCTACCAAAGGTATAAAAGCAGGAGGAGAATGGGGAAGGAGAGGGTCAGAAGAACAGAAAACTGCTGAGGGTGCAGACCGAATAAAGACAGTTCTCCGACTCTCCACGTGCCGCCCGGTTATTTCCAGTGTCAAGAGCTGTTAACACTTAAGAGCTGGGTCATGAGCTGTTAACACTATCAAGAGCTGTTAACACTTGCCGGAACAAGCTGAAACTCCTAGATTTTAACTTTTTAATTTTTTATAATAAAGAACTAGTCAGCTATGCTTAGATTTCATTGATTCATAGTGGAGCTCTTTTGTCTTCTAGCCATGTGTAAATTATTGCATAATAGTCCCCATTCCCAAATTTCTAATTCTATTTTACTAATCCAGGTTATGTTTGCAATCACTTAATTGATTGAAACATATTTTAAAAAAGAAAATAAATCTTAATAATCATATTTGAAAACATATTATACAGTAAATATAGAACCAGAACAGGTAGTAGGGAGAATACACTTTTCTTTCTCCATCTTCTAAATGAATAATTTACCAAAAGGAAGAAAATACTCTCTGAATTACATACACAGTCCACCCTAGATCAATTACATATAAACATCAATCCTGCCAAGAAGTTTCTTTTCAGCTCTGTTAGGAAGAAAGAACTGGAAACATATATTACTCTTCTCTTTCAGGGATCAGAGGAGCTGTGACAGCACTTTGTGTAGGAATCCTTAATGGATACAAAACTAAAATAAGAAAAATATATTTTAAAGAGCTACAAAATGAATACAATAACCTGTGCTTAAAACCTGTGCTATTCAATTACACTTGGAGGATGTAAAATTTAGGAAGTTAAAAGATAGTAAATTTTCCATTTTACCCAGAAGATATTAATAAACAAGATATGTTTTCAATGTTCATAAGAGAAATTTAAATATAAAAATATGTGGCAGTGAATTTTTAAACATCATGTTAAGTTGAAGTTAACATGAAGTTTAAAAATTAAACTTGTAATGCAATATATGTTAGATGTAAAATTTCTATATTATTAGAGGGTAAAAAAAAAAATACACCATGCTTAATAGTATATTCAATCCACAGACCAAAAGCCTGGGAGAAAAATAACTGAAATACTAATAAATCCAAATTGAAAGAATGAAGCATTATGAAAAACTTAATCCCAATATTTTCATTTGGTAATAAATATAAATGGTTTATATTTAAATATAATCTTCTCCATTGGAGGGAAAACAATCTCAGATTACCTCAAAGCAATATCAATAACAAATAAATGCAAATTTCTATACACTCTACAATGCAATAGAAACAAAGATATTAACATAAATAATAAGTAAAATATAAACACAGAAATAAAAAATAGATTTTCAATATTAATATCAAATATAACATAAGGGAACAGAAGATGCTTTATATTTGATTTTATATTACCAAAAGTATATTATTTGATAAAGGTAATAGGAAAATTTCTGTGCCAAATGATATTACATTAAAAATGAAGAACAAAGTTAATAATAAATCAAATCACTTTTGGATAGATCTTCTGGACACCAAGAAGACTATAGAGGGTTTTAAAAATATAATAAATGCAGTAGATTTTATTTCAAATATATTTAATTATGTACTTTGGAAACAGGGAGTATGTTTATGTTTTAAATTCTGCCCAATAGACAGTTACAAGTGATCACATTTTGAGAAAAAATTTTTAATTAATTACAAAGCATTAGAAATCCTAAGGATCACATTCTACGACCACAATGCAGTGTAAACAATGCAATATATACTGCATGGTGGTCATAGAATGTGATAGCTGCAACTT
This sequence comes from Cheirogaleus major, assembly GCA_963574435.1. Classification (NCBI taxonomy): domain Eukaryota; kingdom Metazoa; phylum Chordata; class Mammalia; order Primates; family Cheirogaleidae; genus Cheirogaleus; species Cheirogaleus major. The sequence continues at coordinate 10,725 of CAUYPO010101674.1, forward strand.
AAAGAAAAACAAAACTAGAAACAGAGTTGAAAATACAATTCAAAACACAAAACTCCCCTAACTAGAAAAATAAAAATGATAATTATACTATGATTAAAATAATCACAAGCATCACAGAATATCAAAATATATGAAATTTAGTTTTAAAACTATGATCCGAGAAGAAATTATAGCTACAAATAGTTTATTTATCAATACAAACTGAAATAGCTGAATTAGATATTCAAATTAGTTAGATAAGTAACAATATAGAAAGACCAACAGAAATAGATAATTTGCCATGTATCTTATTTGTGTTGAACTTTGATGCCAGTATATCTAAAGCTGATAGATGGGTTTACCTAGTACTAGCACTTTTTATTTGTGACTTTAGGGAGAGAAAGATTATTTTAAAAATAGGTAAGTCATACTGTATAAGCAGTCTGATGCAATCATATTTAGACAACAGTTTAATTTGCCACATAGGGGACTGAATTCTGAATTCATAATCTAATTTTGTTTCTCTTTCTTATTTTCTTCATTATTACCTGTTTCTTTCTTTTCTCTTCATTTTAATACATATATCATTACAAAAACTTAGCACTATTCTGTGAATATTTCACAATTAAAAGAATGTTCCTTCCCTATCACTAACATTTTTTACAATGTTTACTCATGAAGTATGCTGCTATTATTGCTAAATCCCAGTTAGGGATTTCATGTATGAAATTTACTATACTTTGTTTGTTCTTCATACTTTGGATGTTCATAAATTGCTTTGTCATGCCTTGCTTGGCTTTTCTCACATTTCCTTTTGAAAGTCTGAGATTTACACTACTTTAAAAAAATTTATCCACCCACAATTATGCATTGAGTCCATCAATGTCAGACAATGTGAAACATAAATCCAGATATGAGAAAATAGTCCATGTTCCTGACGTCTAGAAGGTGAGAATTTAGCTGGACATTGCCCAAACTTGCCTGTAAAAATCATGGAACATTTGCTAAAAATACATATTTTTATTAATATTCCTTATAGAGTCTAAATTACAAGGTCTAGTAATCTTTTACCCAGGCTCATAAATCCTTATTTAACAAATGTACTAGGTGATATTTAGGATAAGGCAAGTTTGGAAAGCATTTGTCTATTGATGTTATTTAGTCATTGAATACTTAGCCTTAAATATATATGTCAGGTCTCCCGATAGTCTCTGAAAAATACATTTGGCTTGCCTGGTCATTGGGTCAGTAACCTAGGTAGTAAATCCTCTCTTTTTTCATAGTCTATGGTATGCTGACCATATTGCCAATGAAGGGGCTGATAAATCGAGCCTCAAAACTCTGCACTATGATGCTTCTCAGATTTCATCAGGAAACAGGTGAACTTTTATATAGCCTGGTGATTTGGGGCAGAAGTAAATACTTCTTAGAAGAATCTCCATTTAAAAGACTAAAGTCTGGGTAAAAAAAATATTCCTTATTTATAATTTTATTATTGTTTTAATGATTTCTTTCTTGCAAACTATTTTTATTTTTATAAAGTCTGTTGCTATATCACAATGGCAGGGTGAAATAAAAATTATAATAATAAATCTAATCCCAGTGCCTCATAACCTGAAATTCTGACTTAGTGGACATAGTTTGTGGACTCGTCAAATACAGTAACTGAACATCCTCCAATTGATTCTAAGGCACAGCCATGTGTTGAAAACACTTCTAGGTAGCTAGCAATAACTTTAAATGTTATACTTCCTCTCCAATTGACTAGAGAGGTCTGGTCATATTCTATAAAGAAAAAAAACATTAATGTAGAAAATGACTATCCTGGTATAGATGCAAGTCTTTTAAATCCACATCCTTCTGTTTAATATTTTTCATATATATCATACATACACACACATATAAATAATAGCTACAATGCAAATTGAGGGGTGAGACCCACCTTCTTCCTCTGGATCATTTTGTCTACTCTGATTACAGAGCACTTGTATACAGCTTTATATCACTGGGCAGGAAAATTGAATGCTTGTCTCTGGAGAAAACAAATGGACCAAGAAAAAGTACATTATCAATACTCACATTTGACAATCCTCCCTACAGATTGGCAAGATCACCCATCAACTAACAATAACACATTCAAAATCACCATTCTAAAGTTCTACAATAGTTGTACATTTACACGGAGCATACAATTAATTTTGGTGCCCCATTCTCAAATATTAACAGAATAGATACTGGATTCTCTAGCATAAAATATACAGGATACTATAACAAAACCAAATCAAACAAATGCCAAAAAATAAAAACAACTTATGAGAAATGAAACAATAAAGAAAATAGAATTTATATACATCCATATAATTCACAGAGAAATAAGATATTATATCCTAACACAAAGCAAGCTGTTATTATAGAAAAGAGGTAAGTAGTCAGTGAGCAGAAGAAAGCTCTCCTGGGAGTTAAAAATGCAATAGCAAAAACTGAACATTCAATAGAAAATTTTAAAAAGACAAGATAATTTTTAAGAAAATAGAACAAAGAGACTGCCATAGGAAAAGAGAAGTAAAAGTCAATGAATTTAGAGCATCAAATTATGATTTCCAATATTCAATTAATGTGACTTCTAGAAACAAATATATTATTAGAGAATGACAAAATAAAAATATGTGATTGAAAGACCTGAGTTTTCCAGAATATATGGCCTAGCACAAGATTTGGGGCTGCCAGGGGGAATGAAAAAGGACCCATGCTATCATACATTTTTTATCCTGATATTTAAAAACCAAAGTTAAAAAGATGTGTATGTGTATGTGTGTGCATGTGTGTATGTGTGTGTGTGTGATAGAGAGAGACAGAGACAGAAGAGACAGGGAAATGCAGTAAAAAACACACAGAAAAAAATTAGAGGATCCCTTCAAGGGATTCAAGAGAGAGAAAAAAGAAAATGGAGAGGAGGAAAACTTCAATGAAATAAGTCTAGAACAACTTCCAGAACAGAAGAAAATGATATTGCATTTTAAAGAAGCTGAGCAAATTCCCAGCAAAACAGATATTTAAAAAATCCCACAACAAGATATAATTTTATGTTTCAAAACATGGGCAAGAAAGAGAAAAATCACAAAGCCTTTCCAAGGCCGTGCGGGGTCTGCAAAGAAAATACACAAGCTATGTGATGGATAAATTCTCATTCTATTTGCTTTTGATTAGCTTATCACAATGTACCTTTCCCGTGAATTCTACCCATCATGTATATTATTTCACATCAAGAGTAAAATAAAGAGACAAGGTCAAGGTGAGTGAGGGCCTTACAGATTTTTTGCTTCACCTTTACTTTTCTCTACGACAATCTGAATAATGCCTTTTCTTTCATCCTCAAATGAACTGATCGTTTTAGGATTCAGTTCTCATTTTGGCTTTGAAGTTTCCTTTCCGACTTTAATTACCTTTGATGGTAGGGTAAGACTCTTTTGCACAGAAGAATTTATACACTTTAGGTTGATATAGCATACATTTTTTAAAAAAGAAAAAAGGGGGAAATAAACCCTTTTGCTTGAAGCAGCATTTTAAATTGTAAGGACACATCACATAGACACACTCTCAATAATAACATTTAACAGCTTTTAACTAAGCTGGTGAGTGAGCGCTCTTCTTCTCCACCCCCTCTCAAAGACAGCTGCCCCTTCCAGCTCATGTACTGTTTTTTGCTGATAGACTGATGTCTTTATTTAGGGAGTTATAAAGAATTGCTTCTAGTCATCAGCAGTTTCAAAAACTAGCCATTGAAGGAGGGATAAAGCCTATTCAGAAGATGGATGACAGCTTTTCATTTGAGGATCATACACAAGGATATTTCCTTCTATAAAAATAGATTCTGCAGTGTAGCTTGAGACTTACATTTTGCAAGGGATCGCCACTGTAAAAAAGACACTGAAAATCGAAGACTAAAAGACAGAGACATTCTTCTCCTCATGTAAAAAGGGCCATGCATGACAAAATTGTTTCAAATCAAGTTATACTATTTAACACACAGAAGAGGTTTCTAAAATGTATGCTTGGGGGGAAAATGGCTAAGTTATCTTATTTAAATAACACATTTTATTTTCTAGGACATAATTCTGTGTAATGCCATTGATTAAAAGAAATGGTTTATACCAGGTAAAAGGAAAGTAAAGCATCCCATAATTATGAATGCACAGAGCGCTGCTTTATGATTTAAAGATTCCTGATTAATCAGTAAAGCAGGAAGTATATGTCACCAAAAGTGATTAAAATATTTAAACCTCAAATGATGTTTTTTCTCATTTTCTTCTTTTTAGCAATTGGCATGTCAAAAATGTCCTATTTTCTCTTAACATGAAAATCTGAGGGAAGAGGAAGTTAATAAATAGACTTTATTGCATTTAGGAATTCTGTAAAATGTATGCATAATTTAGTGTGTCTATGTGTGGACTCTTTGCTGGCCACTGATAATATTTCTATCCAGTTTCTGGTCAGCAACTTATGTTTTTTTCCTGAAACATTCTCTGTGTTGTCCACTTTTCATCCTCCTCAGTGTCAAATCCGACATTAATCTAAGCTAATTAATGCACAGCATTTGATTTGGATAGAGAATATCACTCTCCCCTCCCCAAATTTGTAGAAAAGTAGATTCCCACTTTCATTTATTACAGTTTGAAAGTGGGAAATATTACTCCTTTTTCTTTTCTAATTTGCCTATTTCATCTATCAGTAATAAAATGTTTTATTTTATGCTATAGAATATTGTTATAAGTCCCCTTATCTTTTAATGGAAGAGGAGAGAGAGAATAGTTTCTACCTTTAAATACCTTAGAATAATTCCATTCAAAGGTGACTTTCCCTATATAGTGGCTACAAACTTTGTCTGCCAAGCTAAATTGGCAAGAAATGTAATGCTATTTTTCAAAAACTCAACTCAGTGTTCTATTTTATGTCTTTATTCCATTAGGTATCTAAAAATTGACTTTGTGACTTCAGAATAATCTCATGTCAAACATTCCCACCTGCTTTCATAGAGCTTATCTACATCCAGATAGCCTTTGTCAGCCCTAGACATTGATGTAGAATGCCTCTTCCCTAAATTTTATCATCTATATATACTGGCATTCATAAAACATTCTTGTCCCATTTAGTCTTCAGGGTTCCTGATATGTTGTTCCTTGTTTCTGAATGCAAGGACTTTCCAGATCCAGCCAGCTCTGTTTCAACCCCTGTGAACCACAGGGACTATTACGTGGAATTCTTTCAGGCTGCTTGAGGAAATTCACTGTTTTTGTATACAATGCTTCTGCACATAGGCCATCAGGGTAGTGGATAAAACTCTGAGCCTCTTGGGCTCCTGCCATTCCATGATATGAGGACCTTAGGTTTCTGCTGCATCCCCAGGTTTTAACTAAAAATGGAACACTGGCCCCCTCTACTATTAAGTAGAATTTCAAACTTTTATGACCTCTGCCTGCACTCATAAACAATTTTAAAATAAATAAAGACAGATTCTTTTCCCCATTGTATATTTTTGTCTGCTTTATCAAAGATTAGGTTACCATATGCAGATGGTTTCATCTCTGGAAAGTGAGAGAGCTGATGTTCTTTTAAATTTTTGACCCCATCTTTTCTTTTTCCTGACTTAAAAAGGATGAAATTAATGATTGTTTAAATTTCTAAATTTTTGGTTAATTTCTTCAGGTTTTTGAACCAAATTCCCCTCTTTGTAAATCTTATCTTGATTCATAATCTTGATTATAACTATAAAACATGGAAAAATTTATAAAACCTATTTTCTGAAATTAATTTAGCATATTTTTATAATTCTTAGGTAACAACAATGATGTGAATAGCATTCCATTTGATAATAATGATTAAACATAGTGAGGTAATAGAAATTTTTTTATGAAATACTTGTTGTATCATAACTCTAATTGAAAGAATTAATAAGTAAGAAATCACAGGGTCACAGTCTCCCTTGAACAATTGATCTTGCACTCTTAGACCACTGTCTGACAAGTAAGGCTAGAAGTCAGAAGACAGAGTTTTAAGGTTCCCTCTTAGTATATTTATATAAAATAAAAATATACCTGACCTGCCTATTGCACATAAGATCTTATTGCACAACTGTGTTTGATTTGTTATATTCCATTCCATTCTATAGTACATGGTAATAGCTTATATATATAAAATTGCTACCTAACATAAATAATCACAAAAATGAAGTAATTCATGTAAAAGTTCCTTTAAATGTAGTGCCCACATGAGTTGGCATTAAATATTTGGACAATAAATCCCAGAAACAGTGGGTAGACAGAGAGATAATAGTTATAGTACTTAAATATTTAATAATACAGAGAAATTTTCAGATTTCTAAAGACTGAACTTATTTGGATATTTAGAAGAAAGCATTTTAGGAATGGTTGACACTATCGTATGTAACTCTGAATGTATTCAGAGCTGCAACATGCTCCTTACTGCGCACTAGTAATGTAACCAAAATTTACTTCTGAGCAGGTTGTGACAGGTAGAGGTAGCACAGTGTAGTACTGGTACTAGTCAAAAGTCATGGGTTGAAGCTTCAGCTTAGCCACTAACCAGCAATAGGACCTTGCACAAGTTACTTAATCTTCCTGAATATCAGTTTCATTCCCAGTAAAATAATAAAATATTATAAAATAAAATAGTAACTTGCCCTTTCAAATCTACATTTATCTTCCACTTTGAATATTTTAAATTCTGCTGCCCTTTCTGCCTGAGAGTTGAAATGTAAGACATATGACTCCAACATGAACAGTTGCTCGTGGAGCTGAAATTTTGATGCATTTGCATTGAGAAAACACCACACAGGGGAAATATTAAGTGGGGGAAAAGCTTACATCACATTTGTGCTGGGGGCTGACTTGTAAAACAGAAGAATGGTGGGTGCAGGGATTATATTCCTTAATTCTGTGGAAGTTTTGAGTCACAAATGCCGTGTGTACATGATTCAGATGAAATCTGAAACAATTATTAGATATTTTCTAACTACCCAGGGGTTTGTAATTGTGTTTGACAAAACACATGGTTGACATCACATTTTTCAATTTTTATCCAGATGTTAGGTGTCATATGAGCCCAGCCAAAGGCGGTCCATACTTCACAAAGGCAATTCCAAGTGATGAAAAAAAATCAGTTCTTTTAGTTACCACAGAGAACATTAAAAAAAAAAAAATTATTGACTTGGGCTTGACGTTAGCAGGGTTGAGTTCAGTCACTGAACTGTGTTTTATGGTCTAGCGGGGTGATTATTGGGTAAGATCCTTCCCTTTGCTGTTTATGCTATCAGTCTGCTTTTTATTTTAAAAAATATCTCCTGTTCCCTTCACTTTCAGAAGACATCCTCACTATATGGTTTAGGATTCTTTCAGCAAATGAGAGAAAAACTAGCCCAAACTGGCTGAGGCAAAATAGAATTTGAAAAGTCCAGAAAAGGTCTGGCTTCAAATGAAACTCAGAGTAGAGGCTTGAACTATATCACCAAGACCTGATTTTTCTCAATCTATCTCGCCTCAGCTCCACTCCTTCTGGTTTCATTTCATTCTCAGAAAGACTCTTCTTACCACAGAATGGGGTAACTCATATCCTCTCTGCTTGAAACCCTGCAGGAAGGTATAGCTGCCTCAACCAGAAGCCTCAGCAAATGTCCTATCAGATGCTGTTAGCCCCCGTTGCAACACCTGCCTTGAACAATCGCTATGGACGGTGGCATGTGATGTTCTGATTGGGTTAGGACTGGGCTGTGTGTGCTACTCCAGAGTCACAGGGTTGAGAATGAAATGGGATGGTTCCCCAGGAAAAATCAGGGTTTGAACACCAAAAGAAGGCAGCATAAATGCCTGGGTGGCCAAACCCAGGTGTCCTCTGCACTTGGAATCTACTTCATTGAGGCAAATGGAACCTCTTCTCACTTCCCAATTCACATCACCTTTCTTGCTTTCATCTTAGAAGAATAGAACGTCCCTCCTCCTGTTTATGGTCAACATATCCAGCACTGGCCCTGACTCCTTCCAGCTAGTCCAGGCTCTGACTCTATCAGTCATAGTTACTATTTCATATATTTTCACCTTCCCCCTTTCTACTGGCTTTTGCCTTAGTTTATAAACATGTTTGGGTCTATTTTACCATAAATCATATGCATGCACGCACACACACATACACACAGTCTCAAATTATTTTGATCCATCTCCCCTTTCAGCTACCATCTAACATGTCTCCCCTCCCTCTCATAAGGGTCCTCCCCCCAAAAAAAATGTGTTTATGTTCCTTGTCTCTACTTTTTCATGTGTCACTCACTCTCAACATACTGAAAAATGTTTTTGTCTCTATACCTCCATGGCACTACACTTTCTATCTTAGTAAAGGTTTGTTCATGAACACAGATCCTCTTGTGAGCATTTTGAACAGGAAGAGATTTAATATAGGAAATTAAAACCATCAGAATGGTTTAGGAGCAAAGTTTAAGGAAGGTGCTACTAACTTCACAAAATCCCAGTAAAACATAGCCAAAAATCTCTGCTGTTGGTAGGTAGCACTGAAATGAATGATTCTCAGGACAATGCCAAAAGCCCCTAGTAAATCTCTAATTCCATCTGAGACCATCTACTGATGCTTGAGAGAACCACATCTTTTTTCCTTCTGATTTCTGTTCTCAGGTAAGCACATATGTTTACATAACCTAAATGGAAACATGACTGGAGAAGATGTTGGTGGGATGTAGTTTCTAGGCTTTCAGTCTCTGAAGTATAATGGAGTGCTTAGAAGGATGAGACCAGTCCTGAATATTAATAGACTGTATTTGGTACATTGTCACTCAGGCATTTATTTCTCCCCTTAGCCCTCTAATCTTGTGGCTAAGAGTTCTGTCCATGAGCTGCTACTTGCTCACACTGAACTCTCCTTGAGTTATCTCATCTATTTTCATCATTCCAATCACCTAAAGATTGATGATGCTTTAGTCTATTATTCTTTGACAAATGTTTCTATAATTTCATGTTAGTACAGCTCTCTGCTGGACCTTTTCATCTGATTCACCTGTAAGGACCACAAATTCAACTTGTTTCAAAATGAAATCTTTATTTTTGCTCCTGAACCTCTTTATCCTCCATATTCTGTCTCCTTTAACCATATATTCAGTCAATCACTAAATCTAATTTTTAAGATCTTTACTGTCTTCCCCATCCCTACCATGCTGTCTTGGCTCAGTAGTTCATCACCGTTTACCTGGGCTACCACAGTCTTCTATCTGGATTTCCTGCTTCCAACCTCACTTACCTTGAATCTGTTCTTCATAGCCTCTGAACGGATTGATTTAAAACACAAATCTGCAATGATTCTGTTTTGCTCAGAACCCTTGAATGACTATTTAAAAGGCTGAAAAGAGGGAGCAATAATTCATCCAATAATTTTCAATAATTTATCAAAAAATAGACAGATGGGCTGCAAGTAGTCATAAAAGACCCAATAAAGTTGGGAATTGAAACAGTGAGAAAAAAATTGTGCTCCAAATGCTCTCATTCTAATTATCCAGAATGAATGTTCCAGTGTGTCAGTTCAAGTTTGAGAGGGAAAAGATCAGATGAGAAATCTAATCTTTTATGTCCTAGTTTTTGGTATGGAGTTTATTAGATAGTCTGGTTAAGTGCACAGGCCTTGTATTTATTTCTTATGTATTCCTAGTTTATTTCTTATTTGCAATGTGTGGGCCTCAATGTGTGGTCTCTTTAGATACCAGGTAGAATATAATGTGTGGGAAGAAGTTGGTAAGGAATAGGAGAGACTAAGGGGGAACGCAACTCTGTTGGGTAAAACAGAAATACGAAAGAAAAAATTCCTGGTAGAAACAATATCCACTTGCTTTCTGCTACCGCAAAATGCATTTGGTTAACCTGAATCATAACCCTCATTGATAGTGATGTTCTAGATGCCTCCTTCATCTGGGTCAGTTTGAATTCGTGAGGAGAATAGGTACAAGTAATAATGTCTAAATGTCACTTGAATGGCAGGGATGCAGAGGGAAAAAAATTACTGGTAAGGTAACTTTCTCTTGTGGGAGTAGGATTGTTCATACGTACGTGTAACACCTGGGCACCTAAACTGGCCAGTAACCTCTGTGGCTCTCAGTCCTTCCCTGCTTCCTAGACAGGGGACTTTCTTCAACATTGGAGGGTCAGTGTGGACCAGGGGCTATTTCCTCAACTCTATCTCTATACATCTTTCTACATCCCTGTCCTCTGTCTGCTTTTGGTTTCTATCACATCAAAATTCACCCTCATTGCCCTTACCATTGATCATCATCATCATCATCATCATCATCATCATCATCATCATCTTTTTTCTCCATCACCACCATGAAGCGGGTTATCTCTTGTGGATTCTTTAACTTCTAACTTCATACCAGCATTTGATTCAATATGGAACAAGAAACTGGAGGCCATTCTTCTTAATGAAGTATCACAAGAATAGAAAAACAAACACTACGTGTAGTCAATATTAAATTGGAACTATTCGATCAACACTTATGTGCACATATGGAGGTAAAACTCAAAGGAAATCAAGTAGGTGGGGGGGGAGTAGAGGATGGATAAATTCACACCTACTGGGTACAATGCACACGAACTGGGTGAAGGGAACACTTATAACTTTGACTCAAACTGTATAAAAACAAATTATGTAGCCAAAACATGTGTACTACCCATAATATTCTGAAATAAGAACAAAAAAAGAAACTGATGGAAAATGATATAGAAAATAAAAGGAAAAAAATTTAAAAATTAAAATTAAATTAAAATTTAAAAAAATTTTAATTTTAACATTTTAAGCAAAACTGATAAGGACTTTTTATACTAATTTCAAGATTAAATTTCTTATTGTTTGATTAATATTTTACCTTAATATTTTAATAGGGCAAGCATTGTATTTATTAAACAAAAGTACAATCCTGTGTTATATAGCAACATATTATATGTTTGGCTTGAGCTTAACTAAATGGTAAATACAGTCCTTCCCCAATTTTAAAAGAAATAGAAAGGGGAAATTTGAACTTTTCATTCTGTTAATGATATTTACTTGTTTATAGGATCTTTCTTGAACACTAGAACTCTCAGCCTATCCATGCATGGAGTTAGGGTGGGATGGTATTTAAGAGCATAGTCTCAGAGTCAAACTGCACAGGTTCAAATCTAGGCTTCTCCAGTTACCAGATATATGATTTTGAACAAGTTCCCTTAACCTCTCTGTGCCTCCATTGCTTTCCCTCTAAAAGTAGAATAATAGTACTTCCTAACTCATGTAAGATTAAGTAAATTGATATGAATACAGTATTTAGAACCACTCCTGGTATATGAGACTTAAATATAAGACATACTTAAAAAACATACAGTTGAAGACCAGCCTAAGAACTATTTTTAAATTACTTTGTTTATAGTAGGGGTTTTTTTTTTTTTTTTTAGAACTTCCATGAGTGGACTTTTCCTATTCAAAGTGGAGTTTATACTTGTTCTATAATGCTAATGCTATGAGCTTCTTAGCAACCAGCACTTTTTTAGAAATGCTTTATAAAGTATCTGGTCAGTTTGAAATCATTAGGTATTCCTTCTAGAAGTCAAAGACCACATTCAAAGCAAATTATACGCATGCTTCCTAAAAGTGTTAATGTGCTAATCTGTTGGTTCCCTGATCTAGGCAAAATGCCATAGTATTCCACATGAGCAAAATACCATAGTTTTTTAAGATTTCATATAAATATTACCCACTGTGTTTTCACATTTCCAAGTGTTACACTTCCTCATTAAAGTCAACAAGCTGGAACTGGCATTGGGATCAGTAGAATGATTTCACTTCAAATTACAACCTCTACTCCTTCTAATAAGATGGTGAGCTGATTAGGCTTTTAATTCTTTCACTCTAGTAAACATTTTGATTCTGCATAGTAACAATGAACCCATTATTTGTGAGATATACATTTCTGCTTTTCTCTTGTGAGACATCTCTAAATACTTCTGGGGTTCACTGATAGTGCTCTTGAATATTAAGTAAAAGGGAGAAGCCACCTTTAGCCAGTGAGAGTGTACTTTTGGTGCAATAGAAAGAGAATAGGTAGAAACAAAAACAGAGAATGGGGTGAAAAGCCTCTTCAGTCATTGAGCCTAGAGAAGGCTCCAAACTCAAGAAGGGCAGTGAGGTGGACTAATGGATTTAACAGGAAGTAGGAGGATGCACCTTCCCGTGCTCATGGTTCAGTGTCCTATTTTATTGCACTTTACAAGCTAGTGACTTTCATTCCTCAAAATCGTGTTGACCTTCTGATCTTTGCTAAAATCAGGAGATTCTCAGCATTCAGATTTTGTAGACTTATCTAATTCATCTTCCCAGCTGTAAATAAATGACTGCAATTGAATGTGCTCAAATTTTTCTTTCTTTTCTTTTTCTTTCTCTTTCTGTCTCTTTTTCTCTCTTTCTGTCTCTCTTTCCTTTTGGTATGGTCTTCCTTTTTATTTTGTCTAAAGCACCCAACCTCTTTAAAATAATAATGATAATTCATGCACAATTGGATTTATAAGATTCAAGGAGCATGACACTACACGTTGAGCCATAGGTAGGGATTTAGACAAGCCCATGTGCCCATTCTTGGCCGAGTACATCACTTTGGCTGCAAATGTACAGTAGTACTCTATAATCAGAAATTTGCCATTATTGAAACACTTGCATTTCATCTCAGGGCCTGCTCACAGGCAACTGCCTTTTCTCACTGTCTACTCAAGAAGAAGGCTTCATGTTCCTTTAGGCATCATATAGTTTTATTTTTTCTCTACTTTGCCAATAGCTTCTTTTCCTCTATGAGAGATAAAGTCACTAAGTTCCAGGAAAGAGATCTAAATCTAACATTTATGCTACATGGACCCTCTAGTAGATGCTTTATGTAAATGACCTTAGATTTAGGGTTTATTCTTTTTGTCTTCTTTAATCATCTACCTTATATTTGATATAAATGTTGAGGGGGGACCTTGTGTTATGAATTAAAGTTATTTACAAGCTTTTGAATAATTGGCACCAAAAGCTCATATGCTTGTGGGCCCAGGGTTTTCCTTCCTGTATTCCTTCCACATTCTCTTGGCTACTAATAATGCTTATTTAAAATAACGTTCAATTATTATTTTTTATGACTATAAAATCAATACATTTTTTTAAGAATTTGGAAAATACTCTAAAACAAAGAAAAGCAAATAAAAATCACTCAAAATTTTTAATATTCAGAAATAATACCCTTTAACATTTTGTTTTTCCTTTCACCATTTCTTTTATACAAGCTACTTTTGTAATCAAAGTCTTAAACTTACATGTGGCTTTGTCTCCTATTTTTGTTCAATTAGCATTGACAGGGAAAGCGGGTCGCCGCTGCTGGTCGATGGCCGCCTCCCTGCCGCTCCCACTCTGGGTCCCACTCCAGCACTCTAGGCCCCTCCGTGGCCACGCTGCTTGCACGATGCTGATTGGATGTTATAGCTTGTTCCTGATTGGACGTTATAGCTTGTTCCTGATTGGACGTTATTTATAGCTTGTTGCTGATTGGATGTTATAGCTTGTTGCTGATTGGATGTTAAAGCTTGTTGCTGATTGGATGCTTTTTGAGTCCTACCAAAGGTATAAAAGCTGGAGGAGCCCGTGGGGGTGGTGGTGTCAGAAGATCAGAAGTCAGCGGAGCATGCTGATGGAATAAAGGCTGTTCTCCACTCTCCATGTGCTGCTCGGTTATTTCCCTGGTCAAGAGCTGTTGCAAGAGCTGTTAACACTTGCCAGAACAGCATCGTATGGTAAGCATTTATAAAGACATCAAATACTCTTCAAAAAATGATTTTTTGAGATTTCACATTTCCTGACTTAAGGTTTACACTCTGATTCAGTTGATCAATCGGCAGCGTTAGGTGATTTCAAGTCTCTGACTCTTAGTAACAATGCCGGAATAAAATTCTACCCTTTTCAAATTCCTTCAGCCTTATCTTGTAAGGAGGCAGCCTGGATAGGAACATAGATAAATAAGTGGCACCAGCGCACCTAAGCACCAAAGATATTGGTATGTCCACACTCCTTTGCCCCAACAACCAGTGCAATCAGAAAATGGAAAGATCTCAGTTTGCCCCCAGTGAAGAAGACCTTGATCTGCTCTTTCAGCTCCAGATTGCCAAAGAATGAAATGCTACAAAGCTCTCATCCTCTGGACCTCTCCAGCTTTCCACACCTCAACTCCTGCCATGCCTCCCCCCATCACCTTTCCTGGCCCTGCCCCTGTCCCCTCCCACACACTCCTGTATGCTTCCCCTCCTCCTTCCCCACACTTTTTACTCTCAGGACATGTGCTTCCCACCCTCTTCTTTCTTGTTTTTCCCCTTCTATTCATTCTTCAAGTCTCAAGTCTCTTCCTTAATTCTTTCCCCAGTTCCCCATAGAGTTAGCGGGGCTTTCCTCTGTCCTTCATAGAAATTGCTCCATCTCTCGTTATAGCAATTCTTTGAAGTATTTTATTTGTTCATATTTCTTTATCCCTCACCATGGCAGGGATGGTGCTCAAGTCACCTTTGTAACTTCAGCACCTAACCCAATGCTTGAGCCACGGAAGGCATTCAGTAAAGGTTGAAGGGATGAATAGCAGATAAATGAATGAATACATGAGTAAATGGTCCATTCTGAAATTACAGGTACAGAATTATGCTGTTTGCTCTGCATAGCATTGTAAAAATTAGGATTCTCTATAGTACATGGAAATGGTATTTCTGTGTATGTTTACAAACTATTATTAAATGAGCTAAATACACCCACAAAGGCGTTGAATCCTGCCTACCTCTGCAGCCTCATGCTCCTTTGCCTCAGCATTCATGCACCAGCCTTCTCTGCATTCATCCTCGTTGCTATGCTTCTGCCCTCTGCGGGGTATATGTACCCGCCGTCTCCTCATCTAGAAATCTCCTCCCTCTCTTCCTCACTATGTTAACTTCAACTTAGCTCAGGTCCCCAACCCAGTATTCACTTCCTCAGGGAAGGCTTTTCTGACCTCCTTACTAGTAGTGATGAAAGTAACAATAATAGTGACAACAATCAGTTAGCACTTACTGAAAACATACTATATGACAAGCACTGTTATGTGCACTTATGTTGTTTATTTCATATAATGCCTACCAACAATAACCCTGTTTAAAAATAAGGAAAAGAAGCTGGAAGCCCATAGGAAATAAGCTGCTTATCCAGGTTCATACAGCTAAAGCATACTAAGCTACTAGCCATGCATCTTATCCATTGCTCTTATCACAGGTGCAATTTGACATTTATTTGCATGAGTCATTGATTAATGTCTTTGTACCTCAGAAGACTATAAGCTCAATAAGGTTACTTTGTAGTAATCCTACATAGTGTCAGGTGCAGTTTAGATAATCAATAAATATTTGTTGAATGGATGTAATTTTTTTTTGGTTTGGTCCGATATTTCAACCCAATGTTTATGGAGGCAGTGTTTTCATTTCTCTGTAACTGTCAGAAGAGAATTTTATTAGCACCATTAGCATGTAAACTTTTAGTTAGAGTTGCATTTCTCACTCAGCCATCCATAATGATCATGAGTTTGTGTATGCTGATGTTGAAACAACTGGTCTCCCAGAGACATTACTATTAGCTACATACCCACTCTGGCCATGAAGGATGTTATTTCAGTCCCAGAAGTCCTAATATCTGGTTAGTGATATAGCACATCGCTGCATATAATCCTGAAACAATATATTTTGTCATTTAAAAAAATGTTCCACAACATATTTTCCTTTTGGCCCAGTGGCAATGTTATGTCATTCTCTAGGAATGTTTCTTTTGTATCCAAAGGCGAATTTAGCTTAGAGAATTGTTATCAGGAGTTCACCAAGAGGTTTAATTGTATGCTTTGAATGGCAGAAGAAGGGAAACCCTAAAAATTCAGTTTAAATCTATTAAACTGAACATCCCAGGCTTGGTTGGCTGCCAAAATATACCAAGATAACGTTTTCAAAAGCTAATAATGGAGGAGATTAGAAATTGGTGTCCATTACAGATTTGTGGAAAGCTATTTCTTTGCACTAAGACTTAACAGCTGAACTGAATAAAATATTCACCCTTCGTTTTTTTAAAAAAAATTATCTATAATTGCCATTTTGGCCAATGGACCCAAT
The DNA here is from genome assembly GCA_963574435.1 of Cheirogaleus major. Classification (NCBI taxonomy): domain Eukaryota; kingdom Metazoa; phylum Chordata; class Mammalia; order Primates; family Cheirogaleidae; genus Cheirogaleus; species Cheirogaleus major. Next base: position 26,930 of record CAUYPO010101674.1, read on the forward strand.
TTCCTTTATGGTGTCTTGGCATCATTACTTCACCAAAAAATATGGTGAGAATCCTAACAGAGCCAATGCCAGAGTCTTCATTTTAAGATGGGAAACAGTGGGCAGGAAGGGAAAAGGGACACTAAATAAACTATGTTTAAAGTTATAAATTATTTCTGGATTGCAATTTTCATTAAAAATTTTGATGATGTTACTTCTTAACGACTCATTGACAAATCCTTTTGAAACTGTGTCTCAGTCTGTCGATTGGATCTATGTTCTGTGGCCAACCAGGTGGAGACTTGCATGGTTGTGTAGGTTGTGTAGGCATGAATGTTTTCCTGAATTTTGGTGAATTTTGTTTCTTTTGGTACTTTACCATTTATCTTTTAAAAACTAGAGTGTAATTACGTTTGTCTAATCGCTGAAGTGTTCAAATTTAACCATATTCTCTGAACTTTGAGTCATTTTCTAGGAAACAGCTATTGCACATGAATTCATTGAACTTGAGTGCTCTACGAGATGTTATAAGCTTGAAGTCAGGAGATCCGTGGTCTATTCCTTATGCTGGCAACTATTTAGGGCAATCTTGGGTTAATCACTTTAATCCCCTGTTTCTAAAGCATGGTGTATAATCCCTAAACTGCCTTCGTGCCCATGCTGAATTCAACAGTGTCAATGGCACCCAATTGTTTGCCACCATGGACTTATTTTATTAGCCCCACCGCCCCTAGTACTGTCATTGCTGCTATGGAGAGGTTTTTATAAACACTATATTTTAAAACAGATCGGGCTTTTGGTCTCAGGCCCTTCTCTCTTGGCTCTAAGGTGAAACTAATACCTATTAAATCAATGATGAAGGTTTTGGCATCCCATTTAATGTTGCTGTAAATGACTAAGTCTCCAAATAGCTAAAACAAGTTGTATTGAATAATCAAGATGACTTTTGTTTTTGTTTCCTTTTTTTTTTTAGCTCCTTGTACTATAATTCAATCAAAACTGTGGCAAGAGTCCAGAAGGTTTGTTTAGACCTCAGAAGAGCCCATGACAATCACCATCCCTGCACAATAGCATTGAGGCTCCATTGTACTCCCCCCTCTTACATTTATTATTCTTCAAGATAGACAGAGATTTGTCGCATGCTGGGATAAGCTATTACTAGGAACATTTCTTAGAACAATTCCTCACCAAGGGACCATTGAATAGGGAGTGGGCTCCTATTCCATGAATCTACCATTCACAAAGCTAAGGGATGAAGATTGTACTACAATGCTGGTTAGACGTCAGACAAACAGAAACAAAAAATAAACACAAGGTTTCTTAGGCAAACAAGCCCTGTCTGGTTAGCATATGCTCAACACGGAAACAACTGTCCTCCCTGTCCCTTCTATGGAAGGAGCAGCTTCAATGCCACAAGCTCTATAGAAACCTCACTGGCTCAGAAAAGGGAAAGAATGTGGCCTGCAAAGAACACATTTTCAACAAGCTGAGCAAACATGGCTTTGACGTCAGGGAGGGAGTATAGACACGGGTAACAAAGGAGATGTGCACACATGGGGATTTTGTGGTACCTGGGCCACTGCCCAGAGCACTAAATCCTGGAGTTGAGAATCCCTTTGAAGACCCTTCACAACGCCTGGGAATTTCAAAGAATATCATCATAACTCAGAAAACCCTCCAAATGTCATTTTACCTTGTTCTTCTGCCTCCCCATTGTGCTGGCTATCCCTAGTGACAGATTGCAGCCCAGCTATCGCCTGGGGGAGGGGGTGGGTTGCAGCAGATGTGCACATCTGGATCACCTGCTGCTAACCCAGCAGGCCCCAGCTTCCCTGTGGCTTTGGCTTCCACAGGACTTTTCTGGGGGTGGACTTTTTTCCCAGGTAATGGAATCTTCTAGAATGAGGGTTTAGCAATTGATTAAAACGTTCTGTAATGTTCAGGCTTCCCAGTAAACTACACTTACTCCTCTTTGGGGCATGGAATATTCCTCATTTCCTTCTTTGTAAATAATTGAGTCTTGGGTTGTAGCCCCTCTAATGTAGTTTAAAGTGGAGAATACATAGCTGGGGGTATTGGGAGAATGCAGGGCATCTTTTGTGTTCTCCTGCTATCTAAGTAACTTAGGTAAAAGGCAGCTTTGATTCTGATTCTAATTCTACCTTCCCTCTGTGGGTTTTCTACACAGTTCCTCTGAATACAGAGGGAAATCCAATATCTACATGGGTGACTTTCAACCCTGTCCTGCCCTATTCACTTCTCTTGTTTTTAATCACTAAATAGTGAGTATACAATGACATTGCACATCTGTTTCTGGTCTGGGAAGATCGGTAAGGATGGGGGTGACTGAGAGCTACAGTAGGTGAAGCAATTACAAAGAAATGCTAAAAAGTAGAAGTGTACCATTTCCCCTTTTTATTTATTACAACCAGCATGTGCGAAAGGATGATGTGAAGCTCTGTTGATGTGGTAGGGGTGGGGGTGGTGACTTTTGGTGATGCAGTAAAGGTAAGCAAATGGCACACTTTTCAATGACCTAGTGGGAAAGACTGTCTGCTGGTAGAGTTGTCTACAAGTGATGGCAAAACCCACTGGAATTTGATGGCTGAGTTTTCCCCTGTGCAACTTTGAATATATGATTGCTTCTTTTTATGTTTTGTCTTTAAAGACAATCTGGTATTTTAATTACAATTTGACATTACCCTTCTGTATGGGATTCTAGTTATCTAAAATGTAATTTTTAAAACCACCAGACTTATTTCCAACAAGTAGCTTAAGCACTAGGAGAAACCAGCATATTAATATTCAACCCAAAGGAAATGCAATTTCTAGTTTGAAGAGTAAACATATGTTGGGAATTGCAAAAGTCAAAGTCTTCCAAGCAAGGTTAAGTTGCTCTTTAATACATCGAGTGTACATATTTAGAAGTCTGGGGATTTACAATTGGCGAGAGGACTATAACTTTCTTTTTTTCCTGGTTTGGTGTGTGTAAATTTGTCGTGTAAGTGTTTCATTTCTCTAGACATTTGCATTTAATTTCCCGCTGATTTTAATGTGAAAAAAGAAAAAAAAAATTAAAGGTAAAGAAATCATGTTCCAGGGTGAATGCATTACATTTTGAGGACCATGTGAACATTTTCAGTTCCATGTTTTAACAGTGTTGTAATCTCAGGAAAGTATGTGTAAAACCCTGCCCAGAGCATGGATTTTGACCTTAAAGTATGCATTTCCTATGATTCCAAATAGTCAAAACAGCCCAATTCTGCCTTATAAAATAACATTTTATCTTGATGTATTCCTTATTTCATTGTTTGGAAGTACAGTCTATCACTTTCCACCTGAATTCTCATGACCCTTTTCTAAATCATTGCTGTAAAAAAAACATGACTTCCACCTTTTGATAAGAATGACAGCGTGCATGATTTTTCCTTTAGTCTCTCACTTGTTCCTTTTTAAGTGTTTTTTCTTTTTTTAAAAAAACTTGCTACAATGGACTGAATGTGTCTCCCCCAAATTTATGTGTTAAAGGGTGTTAAAGGGACTACCACCATGTGAGGGTACAATGAGAAGTTGTCAGTCTGCAACCCAAATGAGGACCCTCCCCAGAATCCGACCATGCTGAAACCCTGATCTCAGACTTACAGCCTCTAGAACTGGAAGAGACAAATTTCTGTCATTTATGAGACTATAGTACTTTGTTATAGCAGCCAATACTAAGACACTTGCCATTTTGAGAAACTTAAAATCAAAGAGGAGGGAAGGCAAATCATTTAAAGAAAGTAGCATAATGCTGCAGTGACTTTTAGATTCAGAATGATTTACAGATTGCCTTTGGGAAAATTCGGAAAGTCTTATACATTAGAGATTTGACTCCATAGGAGATTTTTTTTAGCTATTAGGGCCAGTCCCTTGGAGACAGATCTGGCAGCCACCCAAAGAACAGAAATCGTGAACTTGAAGCATCTTGTCTATTTTAAAGGAGCACACATTGTGGAAATTTGGGATGAACTCAATCCGTAGTGAGAGTGCATGGACCTTCCGTGGGCCCACTGATCCCAGCAGGTGTCCCCCAGACACGCTGTACACAAATCAGCCTATCATGGGGTGAAGATAAAAATAGAGAGGAAAAGGATACATTTCTGTTGTCGCTGTTTACGGAACCCAACTCTTTGGTCTTCAAAGGTCTTAGCCTTATAGAGCTGTGGGCTGTTGTTTTTCATTTATTCCCCCAAAAGAATTTGGAGGGGGAAATATTACAAATACCCCCTGCTTCAGCATTGTTTGATTTTTTAAAAATGTTAATAAAAACAGTTCCTAGCAGCTGGTTGAAACAATTACACTCTTCACAAAAGCCTTTGCAGATGACACCAAATGTTAAGAAAATAATTCTTTCAATTAGTGTGTGGCCAGTGCACCTGTGAACTGTAATCACCCAAGGAAACATATCTGTGAGTGTCAGTGAGAACAATTCAGGAATTCATCCACTTGCCTTCTTCTATTGCCACGTTCACACAGATGTTAATGCTGGGGGCGCACATGCTGAAAGGGCCGCCCACCTATAATCCCAGGAGCATGAGAAACATAAGTTCAGATCAGAAAAACTACTAATTGTTTGCCATCTATATCATTTCTCCTTGTTTTTAGGGCCACTTGGTTTTGTTGTTGTCATTTTTCCTGAGGAGCACAAGTATGCAGTAGAGTTATTGTTCTACATAATCCATATAATGAAAAGACAAGTTCTGTTAAACATATTAATATTCTATTTTCTGCTCCATTTCCAAGTATTTTTTTAAAATATTTCTCAAGGGCTTTTTTCTTTTCTTTTTTTCCCCTAAACTTTTTTTTCACTTAGAAATTGTTAAGTCAGTAGGACTGCTGCTTTTTTATGTTCTTTCCCAAACTATGATACATAATTTATTTAACTTGGATAGAGCTATCTGTCAGGTACACTGACAATTTTTTCCTCATTTAATGAGCACTCTATGTGCACAGCATTATGCTTGGTGTTAGAGTGTACATGTGAATGAGACCTAACTCCTGACTTGGAAATGCTTATAATTTTTGCTGCCATCAGTTTTCTTCTCTGCTTTAGTGATATGTTATAGGACATCATCATTCTGTGTTTCTCAGGGCTCCAGTCTTAGCTGTGGAAATGCTATGATTTGAATGTCTGTCCCCTTCAAAACTCATGTTGAAATTTAATTGCAATTGTACCAATATTAAGAGGTGAAAACTCTGAAAGGTGATTAGGCCATGAGAATGCCACCCTCAGGGGTGGAATTAATGCTGTTATAAAGGGCGAATTTGGCCCCCTTTTGGCTCTTTGCCCTCCTGCCTCCTGCCCTAGGAAGATGAAGTGTTCCTTCCAGAGGACACAGAGCACAAGGCAACATCTTGGAATCAAAATCACCAAACCTGCTGGTGTCTTGATATTGGACTTCCCAGCCTTCATAGTTGTGAGCCAATAACTTTCTGTTCATTATATATCACCCAGTCTGTGGTAATCTGACATAGCAGCATAAAATGGAGTAAGACAAGAAGTAAACAGGAGTTGCACCTCGTATATCAATTATTGAATTGCTGTGAAACAAATCACCCCGAAACATAATAGCTTAGATGGAAACACTATGGCATAGAATGAGGTGTTGTCTGATTCTAGAATCTCAAATAGAAGCCAGTGAAGATTTTTTAATAAAACCTAATGGCTTCAAACAACTACCATGTGTTAACCCTCATGAGTATACAGGTCAGCTCATGGCTCTGCTGATCTGGGCTGGTGTGGCTGATCTTGGCAGGGCTTACTCATTCATCTCTGGTCACCCGGTGGTTCAGTGGACTTGCTTAGTCTAGGGTGGTCTCATTTACATGTCTAGTGATTGGCTGGCTATTGGTTGGAGTGAGGAGGATGACCAGGCCATATTGTCTCTCATCATACAAAGGGCTAGCCTAGGCTCACTCAAAGAGTGACAACAGGTTTCCAAGGGAGCCAGCAGCAGCAAGGAAGGCCTTTTAAGGCCCAGGCACAACTGGCATAAGGTCCTTTCTTCTGTGTTCTGTTGACCAAAGCAAGTCATAAAACCATTCCAGATTCAAGAGGAAAGGGAAGAGACTCTACCCTTTAATAGTAGGAGTTGAAAAGTCACATTGTAAAGCATATGGATGCAGGGCAGAATGAAGTATTGAGGCTATTTTTTTTTATTATTCTTTAGCATGGTCTAGAAAGTAAAATGCCATGTCCTTGCGCCTTATTGGATTTCATGAACCCTGCCTAAGAATCAGCTTTTCCCTGTGAATCACCTGGATCTACCTTAATATGCATGCATCATAATCTCTAAGGCAATATTGTGAATTAGGAACAAAACTGTGTTAAAAAAGGGGGTAGTGTTGCAGAAGAATTTCTCAAATCCTTCAATATATTAGTGTGACTATGAATGGCTTTTGCATCTCCCAATCTTATTTTATCTTTTTACATGGGGTCACGTGTGTTCCAAGGAATGGTTTATGGGAAATGATGTTTCAGGATGTGTTTGTAATCTTAGACATTCAGCTATGGAGTGCAAGCTGTGGCAATCATCAACCTTCTAGAACAAGGGGATAGTGCAAAAAAAGAACAAAAGTAAGGGAGGAGCATTTTCATTCCTGGAACTTACTCAAGCTTTCCTGGTAAGGGTGGTTCCCAGAAATACATGCCTCTATATGGTGTCACAGAGTCCTCATCCCTGGAAGGGTCCTTACAGGATCCTAATGAGAACTCTCAGAACCTACACTCCCACATGGTTTGCCCAATGCCACACTGCTAGTAAATGTCACAATTAGATATTACAGCTTAAGTTAATTTATGAAGTGCTCAACAAAAGTTAAGGTTTTTTTTTATTTCTTTCTTAGTATAAAAGCAACATTTTTGGTATTAGCAATTACGCTAACTTAGTGGTAAGGATGTTCCTAACTATCTCTGTGGCACTGAACAAATGACTTGACCATTCTGGCTTCAGTTCCTTTATTAGCAAATGAAGGGACTAAGCTAATAAAGTTATTACTATAAAAGATATTTATTCATCACTTACTGTAAATTACCAAGCAGTTTCAAGCACTAAATCGTTCAACAAATATTGTACTCCTGCAATGTGCTAGCAGCTTTTCCAGGAACTGGTCTGCAGGGAAGGCCTCTGTTTCTATGGACAATCCCTCTTGGGACTCTCCATGCCATGATTAGAACCCAATCTCCATGCTATCAGAAGCCTAATCTGCATGGGGAGGCCCCAGGCAGGTGTTCTGGTTGAGGTTTCAGCTGAGCCCAGCCTTTCAGATGTCCTAGCCCAGAAATCAAATATGAAAGTGTAGCCTCTAGATGATTCTAGCCTCCAGCCATTCAAGTCACCCCAGCTGTTTGAGTTTTCCTAGCAGAGGCCCTAGATATCACAGAACAGAGATAAACCAACCCTGCTCTGCTCTGTCCAAATTCATGACCCAGTGAATCCTTGGATATAATGAAATGGTCATGGTTTTACACCAATAAGTTTGTTTGGAGTGGTTCATTACTAAGAGATAGACAACTAGAACAGTATAAAATGATTCCACTAGACATCCAAGCAGATGTGAGTAGGTTATTGTGTATATAACTCTGGATTTTTAGGCAATAGCTTTGCAGATTTGAGGGTCTCAATATAGTTCCAAGTGGGAGCAACCAGGGAGAGGAAGTCAAGAGGTCCCAGTACTCTGCAGAGAACTCTTGTAGTTAGAGGTGTAGCAGAGGGAAGGGATTGGCAGAGACTTATGAGCATGGAAACCACACATCCTGGCTTGCTCAGGGCAGCTCTTCTTACTTCTGTTAGTTTAGCATTACATCAGTTGGTTTACTTTTTTAACAATGTATTATTACTACTAATAGTTTCATTAAAATGAGCAGGGATAGCTATGGAAGACTCCCAATTTGTACTCTTGCCTACTGTTGTGGTAGCATCTCGTAATGTGTAGATACAAGTGTAAATTCACACTTTAACAAATAGTTACATCTGAAAATTGACCAGTGATAAATAACCCAATATTCTTTTCCCAGCTTGTTCTAGAATATATGTAATACCCCCTTTCTATGCAGTATGCAATGGGCTTCTAATAAAGTGCATAAAGATACAAGCGATCAGATTCAGCTAACTGATCTCAGTGGTGGTAAGACACATATTCACTGCTGTTGCTCTTGTCATTCACTTGTCCATGACCTCTGCTGTGGCTGGTGAGATTCCCAAGGCCTCAAGGCTGCCACTTGATGAGGTCAGAGGGAAGCATGTGAAATGGGAAGTAGAGGACAAGCAGTCCTGCCTATAGGGATAATCAGAAGGCTCTTACTATACTGTGAAACTGTTTAGTAGGATGAACCGTAGCTATTTATTTTTCTATTGTTTGGCTAAACTTTTAAAGTTTTATAATAAACCCTTATAGCAGCAATGAGCTCAAAAGACGAAAGTGCATATTTAACAAAAAAGGAAGATTGAATTTGTGTTGAAAAAGTAAGGTGTTAAGAATGTAATTTGAGCAATATACTTTCTTTTTTTTTTTTTTGCCAGTATATGCCATCCACCATGGGGCCACAGTAATATCAATGACCACATGAAAGTAGAAGACAAAAGTATACTGAGGAAGCACCAGTATCTACTTCCAAAGCTGGTAGTTATTTGAAGAAGGCATTTCATTTATTTATTTATTTATTTATTTTACTACCAGTCTAGGAAACAGCAAGAAGAAGGCATTTCTGCTAAAAATTACATCACACATGAAGCTGCAGAAGACGTGTTTACGTATCACTTTGTGGAGCATGGCTTTTCTTATGGACCAAATGGCTGCTTTTCTAAATTTCTTTCATTCATTCTTTAAACATCTTTAATGAGGTATAATTGGCATACGGTAAGCTGCACATATTTATAGTGTACAATCTGATGAGTTTTGACATGCGTATATATCCCTAAAACTATCTTCACGATCAAGATAAAGAGTATATCTCCCCCAAAGTCCATTCATGCCCCTTGTGGAGCTCAGCTTTGCCTATTGGGCTCATTTTGTAGTGATTTGTGTGAACAACAAAAGAGAGAAGTTCATGCTTGATCATTGTATTCTTCACCATCACATAGTCACGATAAAACAAAATTTGATGTCCCTGTGAAGCAATTAAAAGTATGAATTTATTAAATCTTGACCTTTGAGCATATGTCTTTTCAACACTCTGTGTGATAAAATAGGGAGTCTGCATGGAGCATCTCTGCTGCATCCCCGAGTGTGATGGTTGCCTTGAGGAAAAGCACTTGGTGATTGAGTTCTGAGTTAAATTATTTGCTGTTTTCTGGAACACCACCTTTTTTTACTTGAAATAATGAAAGATAGACAAATATGGTTATTTAGATGTGTATATTTGGCAGGCATTTTCTTGAAAAGAAATGAAATGGGCTTGTCCAGTGAAAGAAAACTACTTAACTATATTTATTGCCAAAGATAAAGTTTTGGCTTTCAAATGAAAATTAAAATTTTGGAAAACTCTTATCTGTCATTTTGATCTGGAAAGTTTCCAATATTTAAAAATATTTCTGATAAAATCAGTGATGATTTTAACAAATGTGATTTTTTTAATATTATAAGAAATGTGTCAACATTTGGAAGATCTGCATGCCTCGATGAACCAGTATTTTCTTAATGACCAATGCATAATGTCACAAAATTATGCATGAGTGAAACAACTGTTCAAAGTGCAAGGCAGACCGATGGATTTTAATGCAACAAAGTTTATAAATATGATTTCAGATTTCATATTGTTATTAATTTAAGAAATTACCTCATCAAATTTTGATGTGGTTATCAAAGAAGAATATCCTCAATTATCCAAAAGGCTATCAAAAATCCTCTGCCCTTTTCTGAATACATATCTGTGTGTTTGGATTTTCTTCACATGCTTCAACTAAACAAAAACCATAATGCAACAGATCAAATACAGAAGCAGATATAAGAACCCAGCTTTCTTCTATTAAGCCAGACATAAAAGAGATTTATGAAAGTATAAACATTTCAGGTCCTCAACTATACCTAAGAGTATAAAGTGGTCCTGAGACCCAAAATGCGAGAACCTCTATGGGTTAAATCCATGTACATTTTATTTTATTTGAGTTTCACAAGAATCTTAAATGATAGACTTTCATCATCCCCATTTTCTAGATGCGATGAGACTCACAGAGAGGTTAAAACACTTCCCTTATGATTTACTTTTTAGACTCTAATGCCAAAATCCTTGGATTCCCAGAATTCATGTTAAAGTCCTGTTAGTTTCATCTGGGATATTGACAAGGGAAGGACACAGAGTCAAAGTTTGGCAGTGCCTCACCTTGGCCATCCTACCACCTCATTCCTGAAGGAAATTTAATGGGGAAGAGTTAGGTACTTTATGGGAGACAAAGTCCAGTTTCCCTGGCTTCTAGGAGCCAAGACCAACTGGTCCAGTGGCTCACCTTTCTCTACGTGGGAATGTCAGGAACAGATAATCAGAGCAGCTCCCCACTAGTGGAACCCAGCTCAGCTCCCCTCAAGCCTCCCTCTCTGGCTGTCATCCTTCACCCACGCCAATTTTCTCTCTCCCTTATCAGTGTGACAGTCTTCAGCCAAAGCCCTGCAGCTGCCCACATTCTGCCACTCCCTCACCAGCTTCTTCTGGACCCTTCACTTCCCCTAGCCTGACCTGCCTCTGAATTTCCCATCAGCGGACTCTGGCTTAGTCGGTCCTTTCTTGATAAGGCTTTTCTGCAGATGCGTTCCACATCCTTTTCACCTTACCTGGGTCTTGATTTCCCATCTTGATGCCATTTGCCTCCATCTCAAGCACAGAGTGCCTTCTTGAGTACCCAGGACCTTGGGCTGGGAAGAGGGCCCAAGAGGAACCCAGCTTCATGTGCTGGAGCCAGCACCAGCCTCCTTTCTTCCTCCACTCACAGCCTGCACCACATGGCAAGGAGACCACCCCTCCCATCCTCAGCACTGCGTCATGTGACTGCAAGACCACCCCCATATTCTTTTGGGGTCTCTCTCCAAGTTTCTTCTGCACCCCTTATCATCCCCCTTTCCTAGGGGGGATGATAATTTCACTTAAATTATTTTGTTAGCTTTTTAGCAAAAAGCTAATTGTTAGCTTTTTTTAGTGTTGTGATAAGTAGAAACATGGCAATGAATAAGACTGCATCATTCTTGCCTTCATGAAGCCCATAATCTATTTCAATGTCTATATTCATATTGATTACTCTTCCAGACAACTTGCCCAAATCCATTTAATAGAGTATTTTTATACTCCAAAAAAGGTTTGATTAAAAAAGTATATTCCTTTCACTGATTGTTTGCATTTATTGCAACACAAGTATTTGGAACATTTATATACTCACATAGAGACTGTATACTCCCTTGTCTGGCTTCTGTGGGCCTTCGATCATTTTACTGTTTGTAGCACTTTTATTATTATGTCACTGCCTCATGTATACATCTACTCCTAGAGCACACTCTGAATATATTAAGGGCAAGAACCATGTCTAACTCATCTTTTCTTTCCCACCTTTGCCTAGCTAGTGCTAATAGTTGCTCAGTACGTCTGGAATGACTGATGTCCCTTTCTGATCACTGGAATAGTGTGTTTTATGGATTATTATTTACAAAATTATATAAATGAAAGACATGACTGTTATTAATATTGTGCTGTTTCTTTAATAACAGGATATACTTTATTAACTGTTTTGCAATTGAAGTTTGTTCTTTCTCTTATGAACAAAAGCAGAATATCTGCTTTGTACAAAAGCTGAGGGCTGTTTCAACTATTCTTAGAAAGTTAGAATCAGCTCCAATGAAGCTGGCTGTGGATGCCTAATATCTGAGTGGAGGAGAAATTATAGACATAAGGACTTTGGGAAAATTCATGTTTTAAAGACGTGGTATACTTACAGACTTTATGATACTTTTGTTCCATTGTGCCCCCTCCCAAAGGAAACCTTCAAGTTACACTGAAGAAACTTATAGATCAAGAAGGGTCTTCAAACAGAAAGCTCTTTTCTGAGCCCCTTAGGACAGTCTACCCTTTCCGGCTGGGAAATCTACCTTTCTGGCTGGAAATACAACCCACAGGCTGTGATGGGGAAGTCACTGGAGGGTGTGGTTTCCCTCTGGAGGAAGCATATTTCGCATGCACTGTGTCCAAGCTAGTAAAGGACCAGGGACACGCTGGTGTGTTTGGCTGACTGACGCACTTCTCAGTGGAGGATCTGTCATGCATCTGTCTCCATTTACCCGAATGTGAGAGCTCGGGTTTAGTCCAAGTTATCGCACTGGCCTCACTATGGGGCTGACCAGAAGACCAGAGACCTGTGTAATGAGAAAATCACTTGGTGTGGCTCAGTGTTTGCATGTGTTTCTGTGTGTCGAATATGCGTGCTCTGTATCATTGCCAGAGCATCCGGCAAAACACAAACATCTCTTCAGAAAATTGTCTCATCTTTAAAGTTTTCCTCATTGTTCACAAAAGCTACATGGGTGCTCATTAATTCTTCACATCTGAAATTTGGGCAGTGGTCTTGGGGTCTTCCCATTAGTCATTCCACACTGGAAATGTCATGACTAACTGAAGACAGATTATACCACCCAAACACCATCATGTGTCTCTCGTTTCTCCTCTTCGGCATTATGATTAAAATATGAGCATTATGGTTAGAATACATGCCCTGGCTGCTTCTTGGAGCTGCCACAGAGAGCACCAGGCCTTGCCACGTTGGGTGAGAGAGGATCATCTCGGCATTTGGATCAAAGTGTGAAATGAATGACAAGCAGTTTTCAACAGGAGTAAAAATCACCTCTCTCAAACTTAATCACAAAGCTCCAATCAAGGACCTTGATGACAAGCGAAATTAAATAAAACACGAGTGATGAAACACTGTAATATGTTTACGGTGAGCTAGTCCAGACAGCTGATAATTAACTGTTGTCCAAACAGCAACTTGGCAGGAGATGACTGTAACCAGGACACAGAGCAGTAGTTAGTTAAAAGTACTAGTAAGATCTTTGCCTGTTTTGAAGAAGCACTTCTGATGGGAGGAGACAATACAGGAAAATCATGGACCCTCCATGTGCATGGGCTGCCTGGAAGTCTGGATTCCGGCCCCTTGTTGGTTTTCTGCTTTCGCATTCCTATCTGCCGCCGTAATGCTGTTTGTCCTGTGCAGTCCCAAAGCAAATGCCTATGTGTGTTTTTTCGCTGGGCTACCACCCACAGAACCTACAAAATCTGAAAACAAATAAATGCAGATGCACACAATTTAAGTAAGTTAAAAAACATGTTTTTATTTATCCGCCTAGATTCTTACACTTAAAATAGCTTTGGTTTGAATCCTCTTCAGCCTCCTGTTTTCCCTGAATTTGAAAGCTATCCCACAGAGAAGAAAGATAGCATTTAGAAAAGGAAACAAACTCTTCAAACGTTCTTAAATAAAATTCATAAATAAAAAGAAACCAAAAACACTAAAAGGAGGCCTTGGAAGATTGCCTGACTGCTTGAAGTCTCAGTTTCCTTATCTGTGACATGAAATTGGACCAGATGACCTCTGTGGTCCCTTCAGCAATATTGCTTCATAAAGTATTATTGGAATAGAATTCAAAGAATGTGTGGAAGCTAAGGCATCACTCAGAAGTAGAAGAAACGATCATACAATAGAGCTCTTAATCCAAATTTTTCACACGGTTCTCGCAATGTGCGATAGAGGTAATAGTAAAGAACACCCCTATACAAGTCTCCTTGGGCATCTGTATGAAAGTCATCACAGGACATGTACTCAGGAATAGAATTGCTGAATCTTAGAGTATGTGCATGTTCAAGTGCACTAATCTGTATGAGACTGCTCACCAAATGAGTTAAGACATCCACCCTTAGTCTATGACCATTCCTATTTCCACACATCTTTATGTTATTTTACTTTATAATTCTTGATGCTTAATGGGGTGGATGGTATTTACTGTTTGAATTTTCATCCCTGTTATTCTTGAGGTTGAGTATCTCTTCTATACTTAACAGACACAGTGCTGTGTTCTCTGCACAGTTTCCTTTCTCCAGACACATAGGAAGGCTATACTTTATAGCTTCCCTTTTAGTTAGGTTGTGGCCATGTGAATGAATCCTGGTTAGTGGAATATGAATGGAAATATAATATTAACTTTTATTATATTCTGGGAGATTCTCAAACCATTGTAGTCATCCTCACTCCCCCATTTCCCCTATGCTCCCTACCCAATTGGGAGGAGTACGTTTGGGCAGCAGGGATCCATTCTCATTCTTGACTTAAAGAATATACTACCAGCACACATCACCATCATCCTGACCCAGAGGTTGAAGGATCCTGTAGGATAACAATGTGGTGCCCTTGTTGCCTTAGCCAAAACAATGTATGAAGTGTATAGGGAGTGTTCCTATTTGTGAAGGTTTCTTCCAGCTCAGAAAGTCTTTATGGAATTGTGCTAAGATTCAAAGAGGAACAAAAGTAGTAAACTTGTGCTTTCAGGGAAGGGCTATACAGTACTACATTATCTGAAGTTGTCACTATTGTTTTAATGAGATTAGTGGTTTTCAGCCTTCAGTAGAAGCCAACATATAGAATGAATCTGGCTTGGGCTTTAATAAAAATATTAAAGTATATTTATAATGCTCCATCCTGGCAGTGTATTCTTTAGAGAAAATGTCTTTATTCTACTAAGAATCAAGATATTAAGAGTAAGGACACATATGGTCCCATGCGAGCAATCGTTCGGCTTGGTACCACGGTGGGTATGTAGCCTGAAAGGTTTCTGAATAAGCTTCACAAAATTAAGAAATATAGTTTTATCTACATCTGAGAGGAGGGAATAACAGTCTCTCACTTAAAACAATACAGTCCATTTTATTCATTTTCTTGGATACTCTTCTTAATCATCATCTAATATCAGGCATGTTTTCTTGATAATGATGCAACATGCAGCCCTCAAGAGCCTTGTCGTGCACAGCTGCCCATTATTATTTTGTTCCTGTATGAAGAATTCACATTGTCTTCAGCCTAAAGCTAGACATCAACAGAATTAGTGGAATGAATAAATAGTACATTTTTTAAAGATTTAAAAATATATACAGGCATAATTTTAGTTCCTTCCAGAAGAGCTTCCAACCCACTTGGATTCACACTCATATTACACTGAGAGAAAAAAATTGGCTCAAACTCTTAAACCTGAATTTTTTCCATTCCTCAAATGGTTATCTGTTAGGTTAATTCTGTTGTGCATATGGCAGTCTCCAAAGCTGGGTTTTCTTAACATGCCAGTGGGTTAAAAAAAAATCCAGTGGGGTACAGAAAGAAAATGTTAGAATGTCTACTAATCTATTTTCTTGATCTAAAAATTAAGAAATTGTTGTGGAAACAACCCAGGTGCCCATCAAGACATGAGTGGATCATCAATATGTGGTATATGTTTCCCATGGAGTACTGTTAGGCTGTGAGAAACAATGGTGATATAGCACCTCTGGTATACTCCTGGATACAGCTGGAACCCATTCTACTAAGTGAAGTATCTCAAGAATGGAAAAACAAGCACCACATGTACTCACCAGCAAATTGGTATTAACGGATCAACACCTAAGTGGACATATAGGAATAACATTTGTTGGG